>JXSR01S018406.1:8734-22842 GCA_000969725.1 Ophiothrix spiculata
GATGACATCATCAATGGATGTTATCTACCTATGATGACATCATCAATGGATGTTATCTACCTATGATGACATCATCAATGGATGTTATCTACCTAAGATGACATCAATGGATGGTATCTACCTAAGATGGCATCATCAATGGATGGTATCTACCTAAGATGACATCATCAATGGATGTTATCTACCCAAGATGACATCATCAATGGATGTTATCTACTTAAGATGACATCATCAATGAATGTTATCTATCAAAGATGACATCATCAATGGATGTTATCTACCTAAGATGTTATTAATGGATGTTATCTACCAAAGATGGCATCATCAGTGGATGTTACCTATCTAAGATGTTGTCATCAATTTATGTTATCTACCAAAGATGTCATCTGTGGATGTTATCCACCTAAGATGACAACATCAATGGATGTTATCTACCTATAATAACAACAACATCAGTGGATGTTATCCACCTAAGATGACATCATCAATAGGTGTGATTGGGGAGGTCAATAGTGCACTCAGCATTGCGTGGATGGCTCTTCCATGTGTAAAATTGTCCTAACTTTATATCATTGTAAAATGATGACGTGAAATGGTCCCTGGCAGTATATGAAATCTTAGAAACCTTTTAAGATGTCATATACCACATGAATAAAAAAAAATGTGAACGGATTAAAACTGATCTTGACCTTGATAAAAGCACCAAATCATAAATTTCTTGTTATTGTGGTAAAAAAGCAAATTTAATAAGCTTTCAAATGCAGAAAAAATGATGGAAATCGGATGAAAAATAGAAAAGATTGGCCAATTTTGTAAGTACGGCTCTTTTTCTTCCATTCCAATGGGATTTACACAGTTAAGCAAGATATGACGTATCACAATTACGGGTTATGGCATTATATAAAAGCTAAGAAGTACTTACAAAATAGGTCATATCGTTTTTATTTTTCATCCGATTTCTATATCTTTTTCTGCATTTGAAAGCTTTAATATTAAATTTGCTTTACTACATTACCAAGAAATTTATGATTTGTTATTTTTATCAAGGTCAAAATCAGTTTTAATCCGTGCACAATTTTTTTTGATTCACGTGGTACTGCCAGGGACCATTGCCAGGGACCATTCCACAGTCATCAAAATTTAAAGTTCTTTTGAGCTACCAAATATTTTGTGCAAAAAGTCTTTGTTAGTACATTAATTCCGATGGATCTTCTAATCAATAACGGATGCTTGATGTTGTAAATCACCAAACATTCGACATCAAACAAAATTTTGTGGTGTATTGATTTTTCATCACCAAGCCTCCATTATTAATAGAAAATACATTGGAACTATATCAGATTATAAGATAACAAAGTATATATATATATTTGGTAGCTCATAAGAACTATAGTTTGACCCTATTTTTGTAATTGAGGGGGGTTAAAGGATCATTTTATGCTTTGCGTTCAAGCATTCTCTTGGCATAGTCAAGCATGACCAAAACATGATTTAATCACCTGCTTATCACTATTAGGGCCAAACCATAGTCGGCCTTCAAACAAGATTTTCGCGACCAAACATTTGGTCGTAACGTCACCAAATATTTGCAATTGAATTTAAAGTATAAACCGGTAACAAACATTTGAGACAATGTATATGGCAATTCAACACATGTGCAATTTAGCGCGAAATTTTATTTGGTCTCAACTCGATGTTGAAGTTATTTTATTTGAAGTCAATCGTCATTTTGATGTCACGACCAAATGTTTGGTAGCGAAAATTTTGTTTGAAGGCCAACTAGGTTTTGGCCCTTACAGACAAACATTCAATATTATGACCACTCAACTTGACTAGTTAAGTGACCTTCACTCGGGTATTGTCAACAAATGCTGCCTGATATAGGGGGAAAAATTCTAGCGATGTTTATTTTCATCACTATTTTCATCATTGGGACGCCCTCACAGAATTGAGATAAGGAAATAATCTTATGTGTTTTATTATTTAGTGGTGTTTTTAATGATGATTCTATCCATCATTAGTGAAATTTTGCAAAATTCAATTCCTTATGTGTTTTATTATTTAGTGATGTTTTTAGTGATGATTCTATCCATCACGGGTGAAATTTTACAAAGTACAATTTCTTATATTTTTTATTATTTAGTGATGTTTCCATCCATCACGGATAAAATTTTGCAAAATACCATTTTTATGTTCCTGTTTTTTGTGATGATTCTGTCCATCAATGGTGAAATGTTATTAAATACAAAAAAAAATATAGTGATGTTTATTTTCATCACTGGGACGTCCTCTCAGAAATGAGATAAAAAAATAACAGGCGGGGGCGGCCGCGATCCTAGCGATTTAGAAGAAGCTATTTTCACTTGGACGTCCTCACAGAAATGAGATAAGGAAATATTCTTATGTGTTTTATTTAGCGATGTTTTTAGTGATGATTCTATCTGTCATGGATAAAATTTTGCAAACTACCATTTCTTATGTTCCTTATTATTTAGTGATGTTTTTGTGATGATTATATCCATCATGGATGAAATTTTGATAAATACAAAACAATCTACAGTGATGTTAATTTTCATCACTATTTTCATCACTGAAAAATTCAATTCCATGTGTTTTATTATTTAGTGATGTTTTAAGAGATGATTCTATCCATCACAGGTGAAATTTTACAAAGTACAATTTCTTATGTTTTTTATTATTTAGTGATGTTATTAATGATGATTCTATCCATCACGGATGAAATTTTGATAAATACAAAACAATCTACAGTGATGTTAATTTTCATCACTGGGATGCCCTCACAGAAATGAGATACGGAAATAAATGCAATTTCTTATATGTTTTATTATTTAGTGATGTTTTTAGTGATGATCTTATCCATCATGGGTGAAATTTTGATAAATACAAAAAAATCTATAGTGATGTTTATTTTCATCACTGGGACGCCCTCACAGAAATTAGATAAGGAAATATTCTTACGTGTTTTATTATTTAGTGATGTTTTTAATGATGATTCTTTCCATCATTAGTGAAATTTTGCAAAATTCAATTCCTTATGTGTTTTATTATTTAGTGATGTTTTTAGTGATGATTCTATCCATCACTGGTGAAATTTTACAAAATTCAATTACTTATGTGTTTTTGTTATTTAGTGATGTTTTTAGTGATGATTCTATCCATTACGGGTGAAATTTTACAAAATGCAATTATGTATCTTTGTCCCAGAATTGAAATTCGCATTATATAAAGTTTGAATTATTTAATGTTTCCGTACATGATATCTGGGACGAAAATATCTTAGGTCTAGATATACTCTAGATATTTTAGTTAAGTTTTCTAAGAAACGAACAACAAAAAGTGATGAAATGAGGTGATGCGCTGAAAAAGGTTGCCAAATTTGACTCCCCTAAATCGTGTGGTATCTAATTGTCATAGAATTGTCAAATCAAATTTGGAACTCAAAATCACATTTTTTGACCTATTCGTGTTGTACATGAGAAAATTGCTGACATTCAGAGCTCCATTTCACAATCAACTAGATTACCTATCAAATGTCATTCCTCATAAATCAACTTTTACATAACAAAGTGGTAAAAATATTTTATTCCAACTATATGGGCAACAGTGTACATCTGTGCAACAATTCTTTGGTATACTTTTACAAAATCAGTTGTGTGAATTGGCATATGTACAGTGTGTATCAAAATGATTAGTACTCAACTTTGTGATTTTTTACACAAAATCTATAAATGTTAGCATAACTTTGTTCACTGATATAAAAAGACCAATTCAATAGCTTCCATTTTTTTTGCTAGTCAATTTTCAAATTGAATCGAGTTCCGTAAGTTCATGATTTGCTAATTTGCAACATCAGAAAGTTATCGTTAAATGACAATCAGAAGCATGCAGTAGGCATCACATAGAATTATTGCAAATAAATCTCAATGAATATTTTACTAGATTAAGCATTTCTGCAAATTATTTACTGCCATGAAAAAATGTATAAAGATACATCTTTATTTAGATAAAGACAGGTAATTTTTCCATTTCAAAGATAGTTGATATTTTCTATTTAATCAACAGCAAGTATCTAGTATAATCATTAAGTTCTTTCTTCATGAAATGAGTAGTCAAACAGAGCTTTCAACATTAGATTTTGGCAATTTGGAAAGTAAAATAATATTTTAAGGTACAAAATATAAATTAAAATCTCTTGCAGACAGAGTTATAGATTTCTGTCTTCATTGAAATGGAAAGGTGACAAAAAAAATTTGTTGCATGTTTTCAAAACTGGTGCCTTTACAGAATCCCCCGTTTTTGGAAACGAATTGACAAATGCTCTCATTCTTTTTGAAAATTAAATACAAAGAAATGTACAACCAATTAAGATAATTCCAAGTTTCAAAATGGAACGGGAAGTATTTTTATACATGCTGAGTACTAATCATTTTGATACACCCTGTATATTGAGAACCACAAGGCCATTATCTGCATTTCAGCAATCCTGAGAGCAAAGGAATTCAAAACCCAGAGTCTTTCCAGATTAATGAGCTTATATTATATAAGATTACAATGTATTATCAGTATTTTGAGACAAAACACTGACATTTTCCACTACTTCAAGCTTAAACTTGGAATTAGCAATAATACCAATTTCATTAAGGCATCATAATGAGAAATAGACACAGTTACGCCAAGGTTTTAGGTTATCCTTGAACCTAGGGGTGCATGAAAGAAGTTCATGAATTTGAAGAACAGCAAAAACAGTCATCTTAAAATAAGAAATATTCTTTATATTATAATATGTGTACCGTCGCGGCAAAAGGGTCCAGTTGGGTCAAAACCAAAATATGGAGATTTTCATATGGTGGTAAAGCTCATTTAATTCCCTTTTCAATGATACCAAAATCATGCAAATCGGAGCTTTGGGTGACGAGTTTTGGCAAATTATAAAATCGTACTCATAACCGTTTGTTAAAACTAGTTTGTGAGAAAAGGGCTGTTAAAGGTAGGCCTGTTTTTCCATTCGATTTTGTGTGCAGTCTGAATAGAGTATGAGCAAATCTCCATAGCAACCACCATGTTCCCTTTTGTTTATCGCCTTGAAATTTGGCTCAATGGAAGACGATACCTTGCGTAATTTAATAACAATTTTTGGACTCAATACCATGTTTCATTATTGCATAATTAATTACCATAATCGTACTCATAACCGTTTGTCAAAACACAAATTTTCACATTTTCATGATGAAAACGATTCGACATAGCGATAAAAATCACACTTTTTTACAAGTTAGTCGTTATATTTGATTAACCATCTTTACATTTTGGATACAAAAGGGTTCAAAGATTTCATTTCCACAAAAAACTCAAAATTGACCTTCCCATCATATTTTGGTATAGTTCAACTTTACCGGCCTCTAGCGCAAAATGGAAGTTGCCGACAACTGGTCCCTTTTGCCGCGACGGTACACATATATGAACTAACTTGATATATTTATAACAAAACTACTTTCTGGGAAATTTAGTTCTTGAGGATGACAAATCAATCTTGACTTAAATGATTATGAAATGATAAGAATAGATGAGTTATATTAAACAAAATAATGAATGTTTTAATTTGTGCAATGGGAGGAAAATTCTCATTCAATTAAAACTGAAAGGTTCCATTTAACTTGGCTTCACCTCGTTAAATGGAACCTTTCATTTTTCATCTTGAAATAATGTTCTTCCCGTTACACTCATAACATTCATTATTTGTATACTATCTTTTCATGTACAATGTAAGTAATGTTTATCACTAGTATTTAATTTCCAGCATTCAAACTTGTCCAAAACAAGTTGTTCATTGTCTGCTAAACTTGTTAAATCTATATTTAATAACAACAATACAGAAGTCAATCTGATTAAGAAGCCAGCTAATGAACATAGTGTATTTTTCATTTAAATAAAAAATTCACTTTATGCCGATGAATAAAAAATGATGAATGTCTGTTAACCAATTAAATGACTAGAATCTTTGTTAGAGGAATATAAAAAAACATAAATGCATGCTGAATATTTCACTCGAATCCTATCACCATTTTCTTATTAAAAGCTTTACAGTCTTACAAATCTTAAATGACACATTTTTTATTTTGTCTCAAGAGCAACAAATTTACAAGATCGGTTAAGAAATGTATAAAGGGTGATTCCAAAGTAACGTTTGTGACCGAAAAATTGGAAAATTTCACTTTTAAATGGCCACAGAACCTAGCATAAACATTATATCAACGCGGTTGTTGTTGATAATGGTGCTCACTGGTAGGATCAAGACATGCAGGTGTTTAAAGATTAAAATAATTGCCGAAATACTGTTTATGTAACGTTCGGTAACGTTTGTGACCGCGCACGGAAATGGTTTTTTGCTCCAAATGATTTCAAAGTAAAATTTCTCTGACATGTTAGCGCATTTTTTATTGCGCTTTTCACAGATGATTGGTAACATATTTACAAATAGTTCATAAAAGTGTTAGGAAATTCTATCGTCAGGATTTCTTTTAATGCAATGTTTTGTTTGGTAACGTCTGGTAACGTTTGTGACATTTTGGTGTAACTTTTTGGTAACGTTTGTGACATTTTTGAATGAAAACATGTGGCACGGGTAGAAATAATTCAAAATTTCTGATTAGAAAATACTTTTCACATACCGAGTAATAATGTATGACTGAAAAAACTGCTCATATGGTCAAATAAAAAAGCAGATTTTTTGCTTGAAATCAAAAAAGGTTTAGTTTTCACTGGAATGAGCCTAAAGATAAAATTGATAAAAATATATGTAACCTTCCACCACAAACCCCCAGTAAAGTCAGCCTGTCTGTGGTCAATGTTGTTTTACTGCAGATTCAAAAAGAATATATCTTCAGCTTTGAAAGTTTTCTTGTTTCAAGTTCATGTCACATCCGGAAATTGAGTTAAAATTCATCAACGCATGACATGTGAGATTATGTAAAACTGTGAAAATTTGCATGGAAGTTTTAATTTTATGCATAATTCCTATTTGACTACATCTAGAAAATATTAGTTTTCAAATATTTTGGGTGTTGAAATAAAAGCAAGGAGTTTTAAAAAGATTTGAACATTTCAAATCTGCAAAAATCACAATTTCATTAGGATACACCTTTCGTGTGAATTTGTACTCTAGCTCGAATTGGAAAATGTCGACTGGAGGTTCATGATGAACACATATGTGTACCGCCGCGGCAAAAGGGTCCAGTTGTCGACTCCTACATGTTGCTCATTGTAGCATTTCTGATGTATACAAAAACCATACATTAGATATGCTACAAGGAGCAACATGTACGAGCCGACAACTGGACCCTTTTGCCGCGGCGGTACACATATTTTATATACTGTAAAACAAGAAATATTTGCGGAAAGAACATTTTGCGAATTTCAGAATCTAGGGTTTTGGGCGGCATTTTAATTTCACTAATATTTCTTGTTTTACAGTAATCATATATGGAATTATATTCTCCAGTGCTGAATGACAAATTCATTACCCCCAGTTTGTACTCATGCAATATGGAAAATACTGATTATTTGAAAATATAGGCTATGGGTTCATATAACATAGCCCCAGTGATAATTTCTGTATTACACATGAACAAACAGGGAATAACACATATTATATACCGCATTAATAAATTTAACAGAGTTGATTGGCTAAAATACGATCACATGATTTCAAATAGTTATAACCAGTACTTTTATAAGTACTACATGTATATAGCTCTAAATAGTACTTTTGGAAGTACTATTTAGCACTTTTGGAAATACTATTTAGCACTTTTGGAAATACTATTTAGAGCTGACAATATTTTACCTTATACGCGAAGCAACTTTTACGCACAAAAATACGCGCGCATCAAACCTGCACGCACTTACCTACGCACGCATTCCTTGTAAGCATTATAAGAGTGCATTTCTTAAAAAGGTCTTTTACTAAATTAGACTTTTTGTCACATAAAAATTATATAAAAACACAAATTTATTAATGCAGTATATAAAACAAATAAAATATATACTGACTTTTTCAGATCTCTGGATTAAAACTATGATCCTTCAGTGACTGAAATTTTGCTAAATATTTTACTTCGGGGATGAGCCCCTCAGTAAAATAGCAAAATCAGTCACTTCAGGATCATAGTTTTAACCAGGGATCTTCAACATTTTTTATATTGTATATCCCCATTTAATACAAAAGTGTAGTATCAAACATACTCTTTGGTACCAAGATGTAACTTTACATAAAATTAACAAAGTACAGTAAAAATGTATAAAAACATGGTAAAATATGCAAAAACAATTACTGGCTATCAGCTGTCTTGGAAATTGATCATAAAATAATACTAGTTGCATAGGATCAAAGTATATACATGTAAACCAAAAAATACTAAAATTACAAATACTAATTTATTATAATACCACAGTACCAACTGAAAAGCCCTTAACACACACGTTACACAAAATATACTCACCAAATTGAATACACAGTTCTATTTTTCTACAAGTAAAATATCACTTCATCCTACTGAAGAACTTGTTTGTACTAAATATTTAGTACACCACAGACTATACCTAAAATTCTAAAAGTGCAAGCCACAGTGATGTGTTGATAAAAATACTGATATAATTTTGGACAGCAAACCTTAGAACAGGGATTCTCAACTAGCGGCGCGCGCACCAAATTTGGCGCTTTGACAAGTATTGGCACTTTGACGCTCTCTATAAAACAAAGAAACTCATTAGAATTTAGAAATGCACTGAGAAGTAGGCAAGTTTGGCGCTTTCCCTGCAATTTTCTCATTGCATCTTGTCGTGTGCGAATATTGAAAACATGCATACACGCTTTCGTGCAGGATGGCGTATCATTCGCGTAAAGTATTATTTACGCAGTTTGTCTCTGCAAGCAACCGAATCTCAGTACCAGGAGTTGATTTTGGCACAAAGTGGACCTGAAAATAATACTGGGCCCAATTTGAGCTCCATGGCTGACGACACCATTACATGGGTCGGTATAAAAAGTCTGGTACCTTCCCTATGTAGCTATGGCTTACAGATATTTTTTGATTACTTTTTTATCTATTTTATTTTTTATCAATGTCACTATTTTAGTCTGACTTACAATATCTGCCATTTTTTAGAAATTTGTCTTATTCATACAGTGTTCAGTCTGGGGCCAGTGGCTCTTGAAAACGGTTCTTGAGGTGACGCAAGAGTCGCAGACATATATGGAAGGAATATTTTGCAGTGTTTTGCACTTTAGAGATGAGGTATATAGCAGCTAACTTGCAGATTTGACCTACTTCTTGCATTCACATTTCTAAAAATCTAATGACCAAAACCAAAAAGATACCACTGTTTTATAAAACTTGAAAAGTAACACAGTAACTTCAATACATTTTGACAGATGATATCAAAGATACCCTAAAGTTTACTCGCAGTAGTTGGCAGAGCCAATGGTGAAGTGGAGGCAAGGGAGCAGGAACTTTGCTCCTGACAAAGGGTCGACTGGGTAAAATGTTTAGTGATCAGAAAAATTGGAAACTTAAAACATTGTGGAAAAATATATGTCAAAAAAATTCTGAAAACCTTCCAAACCCCCCCCCCCCTTTTTTCCCCATGCGCTGGGAAAATTTTGGGTGTTGTTTAAGATGCCGATGCATGAAGCAACTGACAACTTCCGCCAAAATTTTCTTAATTGCGCAAAAATGCCAGAGAGAATTCAGAGCCTTAAGTAGCCTCAGTTTGAGGCCCATGGCAGACCTTTAGATGGTAAAAGAATAGGCCTAATGTCTATGTTTTCTTAAAATTCATTTATAACAAATTCTTCCTTTCCCCTTGTATACTATAATATTCCGTGTAAGTGTAAATCTACTTACAAGCTGGCTATAGGCTATGCCAGGCCAGGTTCATCATATACTGTTAACGCCAATTTTGCACGCTTTAATTTTGCGCTTGTGATACAGTACCTTCTGATAAGACACTTCACATATTCAAATATTATTTAGTAGTTTAGAAATTTTATTGTTACAGACCCCTGATTTATTAAAATTTTGAAATGTAGACATAACTCCCTGATATTATGGATGATATAAGATTAATTAGTAAGGTTTCTGTCAAGACTGTTTTTTTCATGTTGACATGTCACAATAATTTGTTGTCCACGTCGACATAAAGTTGACATCAAAGAGTTGTTTTTGCTGAAAAACGAAATTATTTGGATAAGCTTTAATGACCCGTTTTAGAGGTATACTTACCTATAATCTAGTTATGTGCTAGTTTTTTCTGCATACGACAATATGGATGATGCAAAATTGATATTTTGTAACTTTTTAGTTGTGAACCATCGTAATAACTTAAAACACGGTTGTAAATTACGGTCAACTAATAAGTATTAAATTATCTATGCAACACTTTAAAGCTCAACTGCTAATAAACGGCCATAAATTGACAATTCATGTCGACATGTCGAGATATGCTTTATGTCGACATAAGGCATGTCGACAGAAACCTTATTAATTAGAAGCTTCATGGATATAATTATTTTTGATGAACACGATAGAATTTTATCTCTACCCACTGCCCACCAGGCAGGTAAATGGTGTTATTTTGATTACAAAACTGTATATTTCTGAAAAACAACATCACTGTAATTTGGTTAAAAACAAAAGTTAATTAAATTACAATTATTCTGATTACAACAACATAATATGATCATGATTACAAATTACTAACAACATAATATGATCATGATTACAAATTACTAACAACATAATATGATCATGATTACAAATTACTACCACACCTACAATCAAACAAAAATGGGTTGTAATTGCATATACATTGTGTGCTTTTAGTTTTGTGTTGTTGAACCCGAATGGTTATTTCTGCCCTTGTTCTTGGATTTTATCGTAACAGTATGTACCAATTTACATAAAGCCAGTCCTGAAAAATGGTTATAGGGACCGGGGGGGGGGGGGGGGTCAAAATATGAAATGGATACAGGTGTAAGCCGGGCATTCAGTAAGAGCAAAGGCTCAAAAAATGAGGGGTCATTGGTTGAGAGCCTGATTTTTGGCATTCAGTGAGAGAAAATTAAAAAAGCCCTCATTTGTCAAAAAATGAGAGGTCATTGGGTGAGAGCCTGTTTTTTCGCATTCGGTGAGAGAAAATATTAAAAATTATAGGGTCTTT
The DNA here is from genome assembly GCA_000969725.1 of Ophiothrix spiculata. Classification (NCBI taxonomy): domain Eukaryota; kingdom Metazoa; phylum Echinodermata; class Ophiuroidea; order Amphilepidida; family Ophiotrichidae; genus Ophiothrix; species Ophiothrix spiculata. The sequence goes on from JXSR01S018406.1 coordinate 19,973, forward strand.
GGGTGAAAGCACATGAAACTGAGTAATTTAGGGGGTTTTGGGTGACAGCGACGCGGAAAAGGGGGGTCTTTTGATCCTTACATACTTGTCACCTACAAAATGGGATTGCCACCCCCATCCCCTGGGATAGGGAACAGTTTATACGTTTTGACACAATGGATACTCAATGCAACAATTATCTATATTTAAATCACAGTGTGATAATTTTGCGAGTATTCCCACACTATCTCTGTAGAAGTTTGATTAAGACAGCACCACCTAATTTGATGAAATTAGCAGGGTGTAGAAAAAAATAAACCTTCCTGGGAACTTTTATTGTGCTGATGAGAATTTTCTGTGAGATTTATGAAAAATGCATGAATCGCGCTAAAATATTGCATGTTTTTGACAGTAATTTGACATGAATCCCGAAATTTGCCTCATTTATTGGTATTTCATCATTCAAAAGTTGCAGAAAAACCATCTGTCGTCAGAAATTCTCGTGATTTTTATTATTATTATTTGATTTTATGTTATTTTGTTTATGCTTAACGATTTTTTTCTTGGACAATTTTTTTTCTGGGAACAGCGCGGCCGCGTTACCGCTGATTTCGAAGCGCTGGAAATTAGCTTGATGGATCTTGAGCTAGTTAGCTCATTATCATAATTTACGTAAGTATGGCAGTGTACGTGTTCTAGCCTTTCGGGGTGGGTTGGAGGCCTGCGGGAAATGTATTGCCTGTGTCATGCTTGTCCACAAAATGTGTAATTGGGGTATTTTTCACCGTTTGGCATAATACCCATGTATCATTGATAAGGGTATCAAAAACAAGAAAAAGTTAAGAATAGGGGTATAAAAATCACAAAATATATATGCCAAAAGGGTGTCTTACAAATGTAATTGTTTTGTTTGTGTCATGTTTAAAATGAGAGTTCACCCGAACATGTAATTGGGGGCCTTTTCCACACAATAATGTAAAATGTGCGTAATGAAATAAGGGCATTAAAAATAACAAAATGGTAAAATTATGTTTTGGGTATAATAATCGAGCTAAGTCATGTGCTAAAGAGAATCTTTGGTTATCGGAAGGAAATTACTTATTCAGGTGCCTTTCCAAAAGTAGCTGGACATTAATGGTGCACAGTTCTCAATCACAGAAATCCCCTGGAAGCTTTAAATTTTGTCCTTTCAAAAGTAAAAGAAAAACTAAAACAAATTAAATGTAACAGTGCTAATCAAGTACAATAGAATGACTGAACATGACAATTGATCTTGAAAAGGTTTGTGAAAATCAAATATAAAAAGCAATAAAAAAATAATTTGGCAATCAAGTAATCAAAATTCAGCAGACTTGCATTGCTTGGCGAGTGTTCAAAGTGCAACCAGTGAACCATTCAAAACCGAGGATCTCTTGTACTCAAATAGTCCTCACTGCAAAAGAAACCGTGTCGGTTTACTACGTAAGAGCTCTAGATCAAACGTATACCCTACCATGGCTTGACTATTGCATTTCACCATTTTCCATTCATCCATCTTACTCTGTCTCAAAGGGTCCTTCATTTCAATCTTTGTATTATAAACATACCCCTTGATGTTCACAAAGATCATTGAATCAATGACAAAAGCACCGCAATCGTTAGAGGGTATACCCTCCATTATATAAGCATCGCTTACTGTCACTGTAGTACTACTGGCATCATCTTTCTCATTGAAGCTAAGTTCATGAACAGCTGGCACTAATTTGTCCGAGTCATCTGTCTCGTATACGTAGGTTATGAAGTAGCATTTGTCATTGTGAACTGTCAGGACTGGATAAAGACCAGTGTCATAAAGCTCGACTAACTCACCCGGCGTCAAGTAGCTTATGGTCTTGCGTCCTGCTTCAACTTGCCTTACCCAGCCTTTGCCAAAGCAATATATGAATAGCTGTACTCCTGCATTGACAACCACCCATTTTTTGTACCCTACACCACACATGTAGTTACAAAACATGGGCAAATTTTTCACCCCTAACCATTTATTTTCCTTGAGACTGTATTTCTCCATAGACGTCCTCGTACTTGCCTTTCCGCTTCCGCCCAGTGCATAGATATACCCGTCTGATTCCATCAATATACAATTAACACGCTGCGTTTTCATTTTGCTGAGTGGAATCCAAGTATTGGTGTTGGGGTTGTATTTCGAAAAATTCCCAGTTTTCAAGGGTTTCTTAGATTCAGGTTTAGCATAGAAGCCTCCTGCAGCATAAAGCTCTTCATTAACAACAATGTAACTGTGTCTGTATGTATGACATCCATCGACACGGGGACCAGCAAACGGCATGTGCGTCCAGCGCTTTTGGTTCTTGTCGTAGTAGTAACTTAAGCTTTCATGATTCATATGTGTTGGTCCACGTACACTAATCGGTGCCTGAATCAAAAGAAAAAAATGGACATGTTTCAGTAATAGTGCGACAAACATCAACCTTCTTCAAAACAACATATTTTCACCTAAGGATATAACTTACATGCATATTTGGTTTAAGATGAGGTTTGAAGTTTGGATAGTAACCCAACTTTAGAACTTTGTTCAGAGATACTTAGTCACAGGTGTTTTTTTTTTTATCCCAATTGCTTTTTGTGTTCATATGAATAGACATTTTCAGAATTGGGGACCTTTTGGAACAATTGACCTTTGACTGAGACAAGAAATAAGAAATACATGACCAAAGAGATTCAAATTTTAAAATTTTAGGCTCATGACACAAAATACAATATTCAGGTCAAGTTATACCAAATGATAGAGAAAATTTACAAGTTGTTACCTATTTATTTTATTATCATACCTGGAGTTGATCTTGTTAGATGGCAAATACCCTCCATGGGTTGATCAGTTAAAGGATGTTTATATT
>JXSR01S018408.1:0-10565 GCA_000969725.1 Ophiothrix spiculata
ATACGTACAAATTTGTACGTAATGGGTTTTCGTACGTATTGGGCCGTAACAAGTATCGACAATGGACGAAATTACATTCTGTAATCTTTTTGCCAATGATTTTGTAGCTAATTTATAGTCAACGTTTACAAGTGTTATTGGTCTCCAATTACCTAGATTATCTCTTGACATACCTTTACCTTTATGCAGTAATGTTAAAACACCTCTTCGGTGACTTTTTGCCATCAAACCATTATCAAAACCTTCATTTAAAGAGCCTACGACAATATCTTTGATAGTTGACCAAAAAAATCTATAAAATTCTACAGTTAATCCATCATATCCTGGGCTTTTATTATTTTGCATTTCTTTTAAAGAAGTTTCGCATTCATCAATCGTTAATTTCCCTTCACATGTGTGTTTTTCAATATCAGAGAGTTTGCCTAAATCTACTTCAGTTCTAAATTTTTCATATTGTTGCTGGTTAACATTATCTTTGCTATACAGGTTTGTGTAAAAGTTTACTTGTTTTTTTAAAAGTTCCTCGTTATTTGTTATAAAACTACCATCTGTTTTTTGTAATCTCGTTATAGTTTTATTCACAACATTTCGTTTTTCTAAGCTTAAAAAGTATTTAGTACCCTTTTCTCCTTCTTGAATCCATTTTTCCTTTGATCTTATCTTAGCTCCTTCAGTAATATTAGCCCATGCCAACTCTAGTTGCAGTTTTGCCTGAACATAGTTTTTCTTTTCTTTTTTAACTAGCCTCATTTAAGGAAGAATAAACGGGAAACAAAGAATATCCCCTTGGTGAACAATCTGTCAAATCACAAATTGTTTATAAAGTCTTGAAATTTGTGAAAAATTGCAGTTTTTTACTGAAATTTGACATAATATCTGAAAAATCGCGCTTTTTTTGACATTTAAAACATCAATACAAAGTCCGTCCCCTCGTGAAATATTGGGTCGAGTGTCCAGCTTTTTTCATTCTAAGGGTATTCCTATCACGTATTTATGTACGTAATGTGAAGAAAATTTGGAAATAACTCGTTTGTATTAAGTTAGGTGGGGGTCAGGGAGCGAAGCCCCCTGACTCCCCAGTGTTTTTACATTTTAAGGGTGTTCCTAACACATACTTTTGTAGAAATTTGGAAATAAATCGTTTGTATTAATTTTGGTGGGGGTCAGGGGGCGCCCCCTGAAACCACAGCAGTGGCGGCACCAGCATCTCATTTCTGGGGGGGACGGGGGGCAGGACAAATTTCGGGGGGGAGCAAAAAAATGAACAAAATAGCGCGCAAGTAGCGCGCAAACATTTTTATATCAAAAATTTTTCCAGATAAATTTATTTATTTTGGCTAAAAAAGGCCTATTTTCTACTAAAATAATGATATTTATAGTTAAATACGCGCGAAGCGCGCAAAATGTTTACATTTTATATCAAAATGTTCAATAAAAACGGGTAAATGAGAGAAATTTGCGCCTTAAAGCTTCTGAATTTTTTTCGGGGGTAAGCTGACTGGGGGGCATATTTTTTTCATGGGGGGGGGGGCAAATACCCCAAAATCCACCACACCCTAACAAACACCCCCATCCCCCACCCCACCCCACCCCCACCAATGGTGCCGCAAACGAAACTTAGCGTTTTAGCATTTTTGGGTGTTCCTAATACGTATTTTTGTTGATTATGTTAAGAGATTTGCAAACAAATCGTCTGTATTAAGTATCGAGTTCAAACCTGTGGGGGGGGGGGACATTTGATATTGTGTCCCCCACCCTTCAAAACGTGGGGGCGTGTCCCCCTTTTCTCTGAAATGGTCAGGGCGAAACTCACTGAAGCTCTAGCGTTTTTTGCATTCTGAGGGTGTTCCTAACACGTATTGTTGTGGGTAGAGCCCCTTGGTGGGGGTCAGGGGGCGAAGTCCCCTGAAGCCCTAGCGTATTTTGCATTCTAAGGGTGTTCCTAGCACATATTTTAGTGGGTAATGTGAAGACCAAGACCCTTGGTGGGGTCAGGGGGCGAAGCAGTGGTGGGACATTTGATATTGTGTCCCCACCCATCAAAAAGTGGGGGGACGTGTCCCCCTGTCCCCCCTGAAATGACGCCCATGACATGATGGTCGTATGAGCACTTGCTGACTGAAATCAATTTATTTATTCTCCATAAACGTCTCAATATTTTCTCGATAGATTCAAATGGCAGAACTACTAAAGTTAGATCACCTTTGTTTTTTGCGGACATTTTATTTTGAATCGTTCGTGTCATAATACGAAATATATTTAGAGTAATAGACATATTATAGGGGAGGTGGGGTGAGTTTGCCCTCGGGGCAAGTTGGCCCATCACGAGTTTCTGCTCACGTGGCCTAGGGATAATTATGTTTCTGTAATTTTTGGTCATATATAATGCATCAAATTTTCCAAAAAATTTACAAAACCCAGCTCATCTCTTTCTGTGAGTTATCAGTAAAACGAGTTTTTGAGTTACGTAAGTAAACTGTTTTAGCAAACGTAATTTTGTACTTGTGTCAAGATATTACTTCGCTGGTCCAAGTTATTATTATTGATTACAAGATATGGTACATGTACAACATGTCATGGGATCAAATCCACTTTATCCTTTGTTTTGCTGGTATACCACGAGGTTAACCCAAAACTGACACTACGGGCCGAGATGACCCCTACCCCACATGGGGCAAATTGGCCCCATGGCGAATTTCCCAAAGATGGTATGATAACCTACTCAGACTCTACCACAATAACATTTATACGTTTTAATACGATTTTAATTATAAACAAGTAAATAGATGCGTATTACAAGACGCAAGGAGTCTTAAATAAAACTGGTAGGCCTATGTTGCATATATTGCATGCAGAAGGTCACAACGTATCTTTTTAAAAGATCGATATTGTATTAATTTATTATGGCATTTCATCTCAAAAGGACATTTTTGTATGTAGAACATTCCCGTGCTTTACTTAAAAAAAACCCATAATGTATGAAATGTGTCACGGTAAAATGAGTACGACTCTTTTTTGTAAATAGTGACCGTCCAGCCCAAAACAGCAGTAAATGCCAGCTCTTTAAAATACTGTCATTTTCAGTTTTTTTAATTATTTGCAAAGACCATGCTTTAAAGATTAAAATAACACCTTAATGAACTTCACACGATTTCCAGATGTCAAGTTATGGTCCATCAAAGGTTTTCAGGGAGTAAAACATATAACTGAGATCAACTAGTTCAACGATTAGTAAGCCCTATATTTTCTGTTGATCATCTTAAGGGGACCATTCTGGTGGTAAATTTTTCAAAAATGTGAGCTTACCATAAAAAATAGGTTTTTAAAACCACTAAAAAAAATGAGCTTTGAACTTTTTAATGCTTTTTGTTTGATCAAAAACGGACATACGGTTGCTGAGATATGAGTATTTTAGTGCAAGAAGTTATGTAAAAATTTGTCAAAACACATCAATACCTATACTTTAACATGTAAAATTCCGCAAAGGGTGATATTTAATACAATTTTGAAAAAAACATGTTCATACTTAACTGATATGCTTTGAATAAATTACTGTCATTCACGTCTATTCCAATAAATTTAAAAAAATATTGTACTCATTATATATCACCAGGTTGGGTATTTCTTATGTTTTACATTGATTCTCACCCTGCGATATTTAAAAAAATTTCAGGAAAAATCAATTTAAAGCATAATTTAAATTTCATCTTAAAGATTTAGATTTACACATACTACACTGTGGTGTAGTATTTTTTTTTATAGTGTACCGCGTTTTGCGAGAAGGCAGCAAAATGTGCGTTTCGTATCTGTCGCTACGTGACAGTCATATATTTTTTTTAATATAATATCCTTGTAAATCATTACTGTAAATATATATCATTTTCAATATGTATTACGGGCTGTTAAATAGCGTGCATTGCGTTAGATATGCCCGAATATTTTAGGAACGGGGGAATATAAAACATAAAAAGTATGGCTGGCGACATGGGGAAAAGTAACGACTTTGCATTTTTAGATTAATCGTTATCTACTTTCCTGGAATGATTATTGTTTAGCTTCATATATGTTACTAATGTGACTCTAATGTATCACCTAAACTACTGAAATCATTTGTAATAGGTTTAACAACGTTAAACAAGCAACACGAACATGAGCGACACCAAAACGGCAAAGTTGCACACTTTATCGGAGAAGAAGCCTAGAGCTTGTTAGGGTAAGAGTTAAAGCGTTAGTAAAATGGAAACTTTTAAAAAGTTCAAATTTTAATGTTTAGGATTGGATCTTTGGTTTGGATTAGAGTTTATCATGTGAGTGGGAAGAAAGTCGCAAAAGTCCAAAAATGTCACATGATCAGCTGAAATTGTAATCAGAAGTGAATAAAATAATGACACATTTCAGTCATTCAGACTTTTGAAAATATACACGGTTGCCCATATAGTTGGAATATTTTTAATTTTTACCACTTTTTATGTAAAGGTCAATTTATGATGTAAATATCTGGACACTTATGTTGCTTTTGGTCAGATTTGATAGGCTATCTTGTTGGGTGTTCTAATGGAACTCCGAATGTGATCAATTTTCTCATGTACTGATAAAGAGGTAACAACAAAAATTTGTCAAAAACGTGATTTTTAGGTCAAATTTGATTTGACCCCGCCTTGTTCAAGGTCACTTCTCTACTCAAGTTGAATGGTCATATGGAATGTTGCAATTGCATGTGCTCTCACCCAAAGATCCCCATGATTTTTTTTTTCTCTCACCGAATGCCTGATTTTGATCACCGGATGCAAAATTTCTTTTACTGTATGCCAAAAATCCTCATTTTTGTCCACTGAGACCTCATATTTTGTATTTTTCTCTCACCGAATGCCAAAAATCATGCTCTCACCCAGTGATCCCTCATTTTTTGAGACTGTGTTCTCACCGAATGACCCTCTTGTCGGAGCGCGAGCCTTACACCCGTATCCATTTAATATTTGACTGTCCCCCCGGGCGATTGCGTCTTGCAAGGTGAAAACCACCTTGGTTTGTATGACTTGGAAGCAAGCGTGTGAATGAGTTACAAAAGCACATTGTTTTAATATCGATAATTATCTTCATAGAAAATAACCTGGGTATCTATATAGGTCTAGGTCTCAAAGGGAAACTTTTGGTGGCCTCACTTAAAACTGACTTAAAAACTTGTTCAAGTTGTATTTTGACGTAGTGTAGGAGTGACTTTGGTACAAGGGGGCTTAGCATGATTGACTGTGTACTGAATGAAGTGAAAAGCAGAAGGTCTATAAGATTACTTTTACACCGTTTCCTTAATCAATTAAGGTTAATCCGGCCTCTTTAAATGTTTCAAAATATATTAAATTAATGATCAAATTTACAACAAAACTATTACTTACTTGGGCTCAAGTCCGGTGCTTGACCAGTTGGTAACACAGTCGTTGACAAAGCAGCTGGTAACACAGTCGGTAACATAATTGCCATGAAAAGAAGGCCAATTACAAAACCATCCTTTTGATAGTAAAATATGTGTTTGATAAACTCCATGATCAAATTAATTTATCAAATTTAAGTGGTGTTTGCCTTGAAGAATCAAATAAAAAAGACCCAGTTATGCTATTAAGATCCTAAGCGTCTTTGTGTCAACTCAACTTTTGACATACTCTTTGACGTCAAAGTCGGAATATTGTAATGGGAGTGTAATAGGTAGTAGAATAAACACAACATCGTCCCAAACAAAATCCTGTGACGTCATTATGCTTGAACTATTGCAATGGTTAATTCAATAAGTATATGCGGTAATGTGTCCACAAACAATCCATGAATTTACTACGATTTTATGGCGATAGTTTCAACTTCATAGTTGGAATCAGTTTTCCTTGAGTTGATCGTTTGTTGCCGCAAGTATTCTTTGTTTTGTGCAATTTTGTAACGTTACTCTCTTACTTTACATATTCCCTCGTCCACCTGAAGGGGTGGGGAGGGGGTATTTACCACCACATTACCGCCAGGCGCGTAGCTAGAGGGGGCAGGGGGGGGGGGCAAGTTGCCCCAGGCGCCACCTCTAGCCTATAGGGGGCGCCAAATCGCCACTTTGGGGAGGACGGGTTGGCGTAGCGGTTCTGACCTCGCCTTTCACCGCTGCAGCCTGGGTTCGATTCCCGGTCGGACCTAGTTTGTACGTGAATTTGGTTGTCAATCCATGCTCGTCCTCGCAGGTTTTCTTCGAGCACTTCGGTTTCCTCCTGCATCTAAAATCGAAAATTCTTTCCATTATTCTCTCTTTCACACCACGGAGGCGTCCCTTGAATTTAATGCATTTGCACTATTGGGATTAGCCTGGCTTTCAGCCGAAAGTTATAAATAAATATAAATAAATAAATAAATAAACATAAAAATAATTGGACCAACAACAGGGGACATACTGCAGAAATTAGACAAATTTTGCCTAATTTTTTGCGCCTTCCGCGTGCCCTTATGATTTCGGTACTTTTTAGTTGAAATAAGCAAATATTACTGCAAAAAACACAAATTCTTTTGGAAACAAATTTGGGCAAATTTTAGCAGAAATTACCTTTTTTTTTTTTTGGGGGGGGGGTACCTTTTCAAGTTGTCCCCAGACACACTCGCTACGCCGCTGATTCCGCAGCCCGGGCATCTGAGTAGTCGTTTTGCATCTTTTGCAGTAATTTTAATGAAAAAGGTCGGGTTACCAGCTAAGGTAAGGGTATGGTAAGCGATCAGTCTGTGGGTAGCGTCAGTGTTCCCGCTAAGGGTTTTGACTTTGCGCCAAAATAGTGGCGTAACTCCTATGGGCTCGGGGTGGGCAAAGCCTCGGGCACCCTGAGCTGAGTTGACCACACGAAAAAATGGAGGGGGAAAGGCAAAATATTTAGGGGCACCTTTATAAAACTGCCCGCGGGCACCCGCTACCAAAGTTACGCCACTGACGGGCGGCCAAAGCGACATAAAACAATGCATCTCGTCATTTCCAATTTCAGGAAGATCAACTCAAAAATAAGAGCAATTTTGAATATAAATCTGAATAAAACTGAAATAAGTGAGCGTTTTGTTAACCCCTATTTTAGACTTTATGTTTTGAGAACCCTTACACTAATTTTTGAGCTCCTGCGCCAATTTTGGGTAGCACCCCACCCCTCCTCATAGAAAAGTCGCCATTGTTTGAAAAACATCTATGGAAAGAGGAGACCTTAACCTTATACTCAAGTATGAACCAACATAACCTTTGGCATGTCAATTTCATTTTCACAGGGGTAACCCATGATGGGCGACGAACTTGAAGTAGTAGAAAATAGCTTTATAGGTGGTCGAGGGTTACTGGTTTTGGTTGACAAAGTTTAGTTTTCATTTTCGCCATAAAAGAGTTTAAGAGTTTCCAGTTTCAAATTTCAGTTAAATCGGACCAACCATGTGGATTGGATTGACAGCATGAGCAAAACTTATAAAGTGTTATAAGAAGATGAAGCAACATTAAACACTTCTTATTTAGTTCGTCATTTCAAAAAGAATTTCCTGGGTTATTTAAAGTAAATATTACTTATATTTTTAAATAAAGAAAACGATTATTTTGTGAGGCACAAATTATTTGTATTTCCTTAGTTTAAGTTATAAGTATATAACAAAAACGGCAGGTTTCATATCTTTACTGTACAAAAGTAAAAAAAAGGATACCCTCTCCTCTTTTTTAAATGTCTTCAATGACTTAAATACGGAACTTTCCCCAATTTTCACTAGCCTAACGAAATGACGGGTAAAATGAAAATGAACGCAACAGATGTGAAAACAATTACCTGTTTGCCAGGGACCAATTTGCGTTGTTATCTAACCGGGACAAACCGATGGCGAAGAGTTCAAAAGGGGTTAAATCCAGACTTTGATCGTAATCAAAACTAAATCAGGTGAGAAATTGAAACAGTAATCTAGTATTTCATCCAGCGCATTCAGAATGACAAAGGTGACCCGTCATATCGAAAGGTACATTAAGGTTGGCATCGTAAATTACAAGATATGGGCCATTGAAGCTTAGCAAAAATTCATTTTAGTTTTACCAGTACAGAAACTTTAAACTCATTAAACTTTAAATTGCTTAATCAGCTCGATGCCTTTCACCAATCTGGATGTAACTTTGCAATCGAACATCTAATAACCAAAAGCAAGGTGTCATTTTAAAGCTTAAAATATGATCCTTTAGATGGGACCAAAAATTAATTTTCATTTAGGGACCCTTAATGGTTGATGACGTCCATCTGCTCAGGAAAATATGAAACCTAACTATTTAAATCATGAAAATATAAATAGTTTCCACTGGATTTGCCGGGACTCAAACCATGGCAGGGGTTAGTCATGCATTACGAGGCGAGAGATCTACCGCTGAGCTATCAAGGCAGCGTAGAGATCGTAAACAAAAATCTAAAACGTAAACATTAGAATACCGTAGTTTTCTTTTGTTGACATAAATATTGCAATGTTTGCCTCATTGGGATGCTCCATTGTAAGTAAATTATGCGAATGCGTACATCAGACAAAATGTAGATACTAAAAACAGACAATTCACAGCTCAAACAGGGCGAACTCAGAGTCGTAATTCACGTCGGGTTTTTCGGGCAAAACAATGCTGGTTTGTTTTGTTATATTATCATTTATGTAAACACAAAATATTCATAACATATTATTTGTAATTCAATAAAAGGTATCAAGTCTTATTATCTGTTAAAATTTAAAAACAGTCGAATCGTCCGAACATCATAAAATCATTAGGTTTCGGCGAAATAGGCGTCCATTGTTCGAAGTAGCCTACTGACGTAATTTTGACCTTGATAATGAACGTAAAATCACTAGTAAAGTTTCATGTATAAACTAGATACTATATTACATAAAATGTATTTTCTAATATGTGTAAGTAGGTAAAAATTTGCAGGAAAGATGACGTTCAACCAAACGGCACCCATTTAGGGACTCAACCCTTAAGGTACCTTTCGATATAACGGGTCACAAATGTAGGCCGCCGCGGCAAAATGATGCACTTGTTGCTCATTGTAGCTTATTCGATGTACACATCTAGCATACTTTGTGCTACAAAGTGTTACATGTAGGAGACGACAACTGCATCCTATCGCCCTATCTGCATCCTATTACCTCCTTGAATAACCAAATTATTTTTTCACCCGTTGGTGCCCAAGCTGGGGCTCCTAGGGACCCGCGCCCGTCGTCATATAAAACGCCTTTCCAAGTGAATTTTATACATTGTATTATTTAAAGTGTGTTCAATGATAAAGCACATAAACAGGACCAAAATACAGGGGGAAAAATAAAAATTGACAAAACATTTTTATGTCACGTCGGAAAAAAACCCACAAAATCTCTTCGAAGAAATTTTTGCATGAAATTTTTGCTCAAATTTGCACATAGCAATCCATAAAATTGCCGAACATATTAAAGAATTATTCGGTTTCGATTTTATTGGCAAAACAAAATTGAACAGTGCCCTCAAAAATTGCTTTATGTAATTCATGAATTAGCACGAGAACGACTTGGTCGATTTGAATTTTTTTGGCCACTGAGGGACCCGCTGCGTTAAGTTTGAGAATTACATGGAGTGGCGAATTTTTTAAATCTATTTATTTATTTTTTGCCCTTACGCTCCCACCCACCTCCTCGGTCACATACGTATCAAAGCAACATTAAAACATCACCAAAGCATTATATAACGTGTAAAATAATCATTGGAAAAAGACAAAGCTAAAATAAGCTTGTCAACATGTTCAAACCCCAAATGTTGCCCACATTAAGGTCCAAGATGGCCGGTAAAGTACACTATCATGCACAAAATTGGATTAAATTGATTTTAAAACAGTTTCAAAACACTAAACTATCATAACTAATAGTTGTGATAGTTACAACAAAAGTATGTCTCACTAAATTATGCTGTTAGTATGTTTTAGATACAAAATGGCGGCTTTAATGATGTCCAAAATGGCTGCCACATGTGATTTTTTAAATAAAAAAATAGTTTAAATGAGTACTCATACTGTGTTTAATATACAATAAAAATGACTGCTCGAAATACAAAATATATACCCATAACGTGGCCATTAAAATGCTTTTAATCCAAAATAGGGAACAAAAAAGGCTAAAAATGGCTATCATATTACTCAAAATCTATATAAAAACACCTGGCAGCCATATGTGGGCCGCATTTTCAGTTCCCTTCAATTAATGTTGAAGCTTTTGAAGTAGTAGTCATGGTAGTTGGGCTTTTTTTGGTGGAAAAAAATTGAGATGACCGCGTCGTTTTCTAGCTAATTAGCATAAATTACCTTTTTTTTGGGCGGGGGGGCGAAAAAAATTGATTTGCCCATAAAACCACGTCAAATTTTATTTCAACAATGTCAATGTATTCATGATCTCCTAATTTGAGCCACATTTCATTGGAAAGTGGGTTATTCTAACTTTGGCGAAAATCGAGATGTCGCGCGACGAAAATCGGTTATTTGGTCGCCATTTTGAAACGGCACGTATATTTCTATTTTTTCCCTGAAATATGGTACTAT
>JXSR01S018408.1:15200-27010 GCA_000969725.1 Ophiothrix spiculata
AAGCCTGGGGTCGGATGCTTTTGCGTTTTCATGCTACGGGGAAAAAACCTTAGAGGGGTTGCAACAATCCCCCGCCCTGTTTGGATGAGGGTTAACTATGAACGAGTTATACTCGCAAACACCAGGATTTATGCTATTTTGCAATACTTCTGATAAGGGAGTGTAGGTATATAATTAAAGATATGTATCTTGAAAATGTCTGTGTCAAATTTGATGATGATTGAGTGCTCCTAAGTACCCATTGCCAGGGAGATTTTGTGTATAGTTGAACATGTTGAATAGTAATCAATAAAATTGATGCTTTCACAAACCCAAACTTAAAGCCCGTTTTCTCCAATTGCTATTTTGAAAACTTATCAACACGCTCTTACTAAAATAGCCATATCTACGGAACGGATTGTTGTATCGAAATTTCTGAGGTACCAAATTACTTGTGAAACTATAAGCTTTTACACGATCCCAAGAACTCAATTTTGATTCGGAACCAAAGTCCCCCCTTTCGGTGCGATCCATTACATACATATATCCTTTATTCTGAGGCCCGGTGCAGAAACACACAGCTTTATGTGATGACCTACGTCATTTTGTCGTCAGCATAGAATATTCTAAGCAAAATATTCTATACGATAGAGGAGTCTGCATCGGCCCTAAACCCTTTAATTAGTTTTTTTTATTTACCTAATATACTTTATAGTATTCTAAAATATACGATTTATTTGTTAATATGTATACCAAATACCCATTACTAATAATTTCAACTAATAACTTTGGTCATGTATCCTAAAAGAATACTATAGAATATCATATAGATGAAAAAGTCATTATTTGTGTAATCGTTGTTTAGTCTTTCAGCTCTTGATTTTAAAGCAATCGTAATATTATTGCTATGACAACTTCAAACACTTAAGCTTTTACCTGATTGGACTCATGGAGCTCTACAACCCTTCAGCAAAGACAATAGAGAAGGTGGTTGTTTCGTTTCAGATAATACCGCCAACAAGGTAGGTGTTGCTCTGATGTTGGATTCGATGATCAAAGGGGGCTTCTAGATTTTCGTTATTTCGCAAAACGAATATGTGACGCGTTACATCAAAAGGTACAAGTTGTCTACCTTGGTCAAAATTGAGATTTTTGTGTTACTTGTAAGAGGACAAAATAAACTTTAAAATGATACATTGTTTGTGAAAATTGAAGGTTTAGTTTCGAAGTTATGATGAATAAAGACGTTTGTTTTCTTATTATTTTCTTTATAATTTACAAGCTTAATATGCCCGTATCTCGAAACTTGCTTGGCCGACAACTTGTACCTTTTGATGTAACGCGTCACATATAATTAAAAAGGTAAGTACATATTCTTTGCTTCAATATTGTAAATTGGTATAAAGGGTTTTTTGATATGTTGTACATTCTAGTTTTGAAATGAATATTACTAGGGCGTAGTGAACCGTTTGCGATTATATTACATGATTCCCCAGCATGATTCAAGCCCAATGCATATGGCGCGCCTAATGGCTAGTAACTTGAAAATCCAAGATTTTTGTCAAAAATACTGGACATTTGGCGCGCCATAAATGCAGAGGAATGGATCTGCAAAACACTACAATAGTTTTTGAATATCACAATTTACAGCATTGATACAATTAAGTCAGTATGTAAATCACATTATCACAATTGTCTGTGGTTGGTTTTTTTTGCATTCGTTTATGCATTTTAAGCGCAAAACAAATAAAAACATTTCCGTTTTTGATGAAAATGACTTTATAAATATTTGGGGTTATTTTTTTCATGTAAATCAACTACCATATGAAGTAACCTGCTAGGAATTTTTAGTTAAAGGGACTGGCCTAGATTCTTCCCACTAATTTTTTACCTGCATATGTTTTTACTTGAATCGATAGAACATGTTTATAGTAATATAACCTACAAGTGGTTTTCCATGATTTTGAGGAATATTGGAGAAAATTGCTATTCTTTACCTATTTTAATTCTTGGCTAGTAACAAAAAGTGGTGTGAAAACAGTGTTTCTATTTTGAAAACTGATACAAATCTTGTTTCTACACTTGTGATGGCCAAAAATATTATTTTTGATGAGATTGTTTCTCTTTAAATATGTTTTAAATTATTTCCATGAGTCTCAGCTTTGTTTCATCCTTTATCTAGTAAATCCATCTGAGGTACAAAAGTTAGATTTAGGAAACACACAACCATCAAAGAATGATATATTGCAAATTAATTCTCTCTCAATTTGAGCCATTTGTGTATAAATGTGTGCACTTTTTTGGGATGTTGCTATACTTTTAAGGCTGGTGTACGTGTAGACCTTCATATGGCATAAACCATTTTTGTACTCAAACTAATTGCATAAACTATATAAAAGTATACATTTTTGGAAGCGGAATTTTACCCTGAACATGATGATGATATCAGTTTTGGACCAAAAATGTCAATTTTGGCAAAAAATGCCAAAAACCACATTTTTTGCCCCAAAATTTCTGGAAAGCCTAACTAAAATTCGTATTCATGAAATGTTAAACTTTTTTGCTTTTTGCAATCTAGAAACAAATGTCTAGGAACAGTTTTCTCAATTTTTTGATTTTTATCTTTGTTTTTCAAAAAATGCCAAAAATATGTCAAAAAATGCAAAATATCCCACCGCTGCCACCAAAATGGCAATTGTTGGTTTATGCCATTTGTAGGTCTGCACCAGCCTTAAGCTTTGTTTAGAGCATTTTCATAAATAATTAATTCTAGGTGGAATCTAGGCTAGCCCCTTTAAGAAAATGGTTATTGTTCAGAGTCTGAATTAGGGTAAGGGTTCGGTGAAGAGTACAGAGTTTAGGAACAGAGTTAAAATTATGGCTATGTTTATTACATTCTATTATCACCATACTATGGAATATATATCGTCCTTGTTGCAAAAAAAGAAGCAAAGTAAGTCAAGTTAGCTCAATCGGTAAGGCGCTCGCTTGCGGTCAGTCAAGTAAGCTTAATCGGTAAGGCGCTCGCTTGCGGTCAGTCAAGTTAGCTTAATCGGTAAGGCGCTCGCTTGCGGTCAGTCAAGTTAGCTTAATCGGTAAGGCGCTCGCTTGCGGTCAGTCAAGTTAGCTTAATCGGTAAGGCGCTCGCTTGCGGTCAGTCAAGTTAGCTTAATCGGTAAGGCGCTCGCTTGCGGTGCGGAAGGTCCCGAGTTCGAACCCCGCTGGTGCCAAAAAAGTTGAGTGTGCTTGAAATTCTCTTGGACAAGGAACTAACTGCTAATCGTCTCGTAGAAACCCGTACGAAACTCAGTGAGTTGATCCGGGCAGCGATTGCACGTATGTGGGCTGATCAAGGTTCAGCGCCCCTAGAGGTTGTCGCAGAACCTGAAATGATGCTTGGTGTGGAATGGAGCTTACTTGGGCCACAGTGGTCAGCGAATTCATGTAAAGTGTGAAGAGGCGGAGTGGAATTACAAATCTGAGAGGCATAGCGCACTATGTATTAGTATTAAGTACTGTTTCTGATATTATTTAAGGCATTACCGCGATTGCTATATCAAAATCTTAAAAAGATGTTCCACAAAAACAAACACATATAAGCACTCATTTCAACGTCCCCACACACCCTAAACATACTCTCTCCCCCTTAATGAACTTTTTATTCTCCAATTTGACGGGAAAAAGGTCGACATTAATTTTACGTTCATGAAAGTACATCTGTGTTGGTAAGAAATGATGGAAAATTTTTAACCTTTTATCACAACACAAAAGTTGAAAACATACTTCGGAATTTTCAAACGAGATCCTTCATTTTATCATCAGCGAGATTAGCCTGACTCAGATCGTAACGTTTGGGTACTTAACATGAGAACAGTCTCGTAGACTCCCGGAAGTGTGTGTCGCCCCCCCCCCCCCCCCACCCCTTGTCTCGGTTCAGCGTCGGTTGGTACAGTTGGATGTAAGCTGCTTTCTTAACATCCCTTTTCCGTTTTCAACTTTTGTGTTGTGATAAAAGGTTTTAAAATCTTCCATGACATCATGGGCGTCATTTCATTTTGGAGTGTGGGGAGGTCCAGAAATTTTTTTGAGCAAGAATGGTCGGAGGAAAATTGTGATTTTTGTTGTAATGCGCAACAAATCTGTCAAATCAGATGATTAAAGCTACAAAATTATTTTAAAAATCTTGAAATTTGCAAAAATGACAATTCTTGACTGAAATTTGACATTATATCTGAAAATCCACCCCCATTCCGCCGCCTATAGGAGGCGAGTGTCCACAGTGGACAGAGCCTCTTGGTGGGGGGTCAGGGGTCAATTCCCCCCTGAAGCCCTAATTTTTTTGCATTCTAAGGGTGTTCTTAATACGTATTTAGTGGGTAATGTGAAGAAATTTGAAAAGAAATCATTTGTATTAAGTTTGGTGGGGGTCAGGGGACGAAGCCCCCTGAAGCCCTAGCGTTTTTTGCATTCTAAGGGTGTTCCTAACACATGTTTTTGTATTGTAGACGTTTTGAAATAAATCGTTTGTATTAAGTTTGATGGGGTCAGCCCCTAGAAGCCCCTGAAACCCTAGCGTTTTTTGGTATTCTAAGGTTGTTGTTCCTAACACATATTTTTGTAGACATTTTGACATAAATCGTTTGTATTAAGTTTGGTGGGGGTTAGGGGGCGAAGCCCCTTGAAGCCCTAGCATTTTTGCTTTCTAAGGGTGTTTCTAACACGATTTTTTGTGGATAATGTCAATAAATTTTCAAATAAATCGTCTGTATTAAGTATCGAGTTCAAAATAGTTGGGGGTATTTGATATTGTGTCCCCCACCCTTCAAAAAGTTGGGGGACGTGTCCCCCAGTCCCCAACCTATATTTGCATTTTTATTTTTTTTAATTATTTTTTTAATCATTTTACAGCGATATTTTTTTCCACTATATTCGGTTTTTAGTGTATTATATAAATAGTATACATTCTGCGAAATGTATATCGAGATATTGAAAACTATTTGTATACATTTAGTTGTTGACAGATTCACTGGTAGCATGCAAGCATCATGACTCCATGGATAAGCTCAAGACTGGTTGGGATTATGTTATTCGCCCTTTCAGGTATAGAAGAGTTTTTAATGACACATTTTTGTTATTTTAACGCCAGTGTAATAGGAATAAAAGCCTGCTGATCTTACTGTCCGTGTTGTACAGTAATAACAACTCTCACGCGAAATTATGTTCACGATTTATTCCGTTATTGTCAATGGAAGGCGGACTTTGATTCATTTACACCGGTTGTACATTCGTTATCATATGATAGATTGGCTGCATTTTTTATTATTTCGGCATATTACTTAAAGATACACGAATATAATTGTATTGTCGTTTTGTAGCTTTGTCGCTATATAACTGCTTTCTATGATCAATGTTGATATTCTTAATTATTATTATTATTTTAAATACCATTAAAAGATGTTAGCAATCCTATTTCACACCGCTGTTTGATCAAAATTACAGAGTGCTCATTATTGGTGGCGCTGTTTAAACAGGTTGTAACAGAAAAAATTATACATTGTTATCTACGCTGAGAGAATAAAGTTACACCTTGTATCACATTGTCATTTATTTATATCGAAAGCCAATTTATTAAGCTACAAAATGCACTTTGTTTTATCCAAATTGATAGTCTACAAGCAGAGTTATGGCAATTATACTGACCCTACCTTCAAACCACCTGGGCCAGTTTATCCGATTCATTTACCGGTAGAAAAATAATGGAACATAATGCCCCAAATCAGCCATACGATTTTGAACAGGATAACGAGACTGATTTTAGTGTTCCATGAACTTCTAACTAACAAAGGCATATTAAAGACCTCTTAATGATGACCTTGCCCGTAGACTGTTGTATTCTTGATGTTGGACGGGATGCCAGAACAAAGTGTTAAGAGATATCCTAGTTGGCGAGACAACATATCAAATGACAGAGTCACAATGCAAGCACTTTAAGACTACCCAGAGATTTTAAATACAGGTCAAATGAAACACTATTATTTTTGAACTTAACTTTTATCAATTGATCTAGGAAAGTTTATTTTTAATTTCCATATTTCCCTTTGAATATGAAACTGTGTCAAATAAACATGTAAAAGGATTATTACTTTACACTCTTTGCTTGACATCGAGTCTTTGATACAACTGTTTAGGGCTTTAGGCCTGCAATTGTTTATGCTTACTCTGGGAAATAAGCAATATTTTAACCTATCAGAGCATAACTATTATCATAAAATATCATTAAATTATTTATGAATTATTCTTATCATACGAAAAAATAAAAACATTCTTAAAAATGAGGTGTGCGTTTTGTCATTTTATCTCACTTAATCTTCATCGAATCATGAACAACTGTTACCGCTGAAATAATGGTGAAATCGGCCCAAGTGGTTTTCAGTGGTCTTTACTTAAATGGTCGTAACTTTTGATCCTGACCATTAAATGAGACCATTTAGGCTGCTTCTGGTAGCCAATTAAACAGCCTTTCATTTAAAGGAAAGTTTGTGAATTCAACGATGTTATTTTCCTAATGATATCGCTAACAAGAATGTATAATTTTTTTCTGTTACAACCTGTATATATATAAATCAAGTTTCCGGGAAAAGGAGACCGAAATAAATGTTGCATTAAGTTCACATGCTAAATATTTAATTTGTGCAATATGCAAATAATTAATTTCAAAATATAAATAGCGCCTCCAATAATAAAATATCAAATATGGACTGAAAATGATGTGTTTTGAACTAAAATGACCACTTGGGGGAAAAATATGCAAACAAATTTAACATTTCAGCTCTTAATTTAAATGCATTCTTGTAACAGTGCATATTTGTTTTTTAAATAATAAACTAACCACTTAAACAGCGGTGTTTATGAATGACTTAAGCTATTTGCAATAATTTTACCTTTTCCATTTAGAAGAGCTGGGTCTAATACCGAGTGAGTAAAAATAGTCTAATAGTTTAAATGTCGCCATGTTTAAAGAAAAAGATAAATGCTAAGCAAATATACTTTGTTTCTAAGTAAATAAATGAATTATTTTTCGAAATCATTGCTGTAATTAATAATGGGGATAATTGATATAGGCGTTCCAAAGATATAAATCATTTCTGTCCAAATAACGAAAATGTGGATCAATTGTTTCAAAGGGACTGAATGTGGCATTGCCTTTTCTCGGATCATGAAAAGACTTTTGTGAGACGTTATATTTGTCATTTGGTTTGTTGACCATTACCTTGTGTAAAACAAAAGTGTTTAAAATCCAGCTTTTCCCCATCATGAAGTTTGATACACCTCTTGGCCCTTATCCCCGTTTGTCGCACTTCTTACCTCTCTTGAGGCTAGATTCAGGCATCAGTAATTTTGCAGCTGAGAAAGAGCTTCAGAGAATGACTAGAGGACTCTTGTCTCTAATATTATCTATAGACTGTAATCTATAAACAAAAGTCCAATGAAGCTAGCGATCTTAAATAAAGTCTTTTCAAGGTAGGAAAATGGTAATTACGAGGCATTGTCACATTTAATCCTTATGAGGCACATGATCAAAATGTTCGCTAGTTGGGTAGAAATGATTTTATACCATCCTCTGAGTATAACGTAAATTTGATTAATTTGTTCAGTATTTATCATGTTCTTTAGATATGGTGCTCATTTCAACTACTGAACTTTTATTAACTCACTCGGTAAAGTGCTAAAACCTTTTTGCACAAGTTACTGTTTTTGATTTGAATGATTTGTTGACCATAACTATAAAGATGACAAGTGGTTTTTAAGTACATGGGTGAATAAAACTCGGGAAAAAAACCATCAAGCCACTTGAAAAACTGAGGTTTAGCAGTATTATATTGCCCCAGGTCTTGCATATTACAATTTTTCGGTTTCTAGAAACAATATATATCAGAAAGTGTACTTGATACAGTATTATGAAATCAGTGAGTACAGAAGACATTAAGCATTTTTTAAATAATCTATGGCGCTGAACACGTTTTTCAGGGCAATATAATTCCCTTAAAATCGAATTTTTAAATTTTAGACTAACTATCATTTTTTTATTATATTCTAAGGTCTGTTCGTAGGCGTCCATACCTACATTTGCCAAATAGGGCAAGAAAGAAATGAGGATGGTGTGCTAGAGTTGTGGTTGCCGTATGAACACCAGTGTGGGTGCCACGAAATATTCTTAGGTGGGATGAATCTTATGACTCCTGTCAGACCATTGATGCCGATTGATGCTGACAGAACTTTAGTTGCAGATTGCATTGACACAATAAGAAAACGCTATCATCTGGAGTGTAATTGTAAGTAGATAAATATATATGGCACTATGAATCTGCGTTTATACTTTGCGATAACATGATGAGAGCGTTCATTAAAAATTTAAAGTTGCACTTTTTTGGTCGTTGTTCATATCTTCCGATTCGAAATTTATATTGCACCTCCAAAAATAATAATAATGATATTAATCCCGCCAAAATATGATTTTTTCTAATTATGTTTAAACTGTAAAGAATATCTTTGTTTGTATTTTACTACTTACAAAAACCCTTTTTATTATGGAAAGTGGAAAATGGCAAAATGACAATGTATCATCTCTACGCGGCATTTACATGATAAATTCGATTCTGTTGAGAGACAATGGGTGACCCTAGAACCAGAAGGGTTAAGTCACATTGGGTACAAACAGAGAAATGGCACAAACCTCATATCATTTGTGTTGTCTTGAATGGTATTGCTGTATCTCGCAGTGACTGTAGAGAATTCAGTATCAGGAAATTGACACAACTCAATTTTCAAGATTTTGTGACTTAACTCCCTTTTAGTTCTAGGGTCCTCAATTGTTGCTGCTCGATTGTGCGTGTAGAGAGCTAATTAAAAACAATGATCAAGAAATGGCTATACGAATGACTAATATAAATCGAAATTTACTCTCAAAACCATAATTTCAATTCTGATATTATTCATTAACAGCAAAAAAAAAATATTATCATTAAGTAGATTTGAGAACAATAATGAATGGACTCATTAGTCCAGTACAAATACAAAAAAGGGTTATTTTATATAAAGGTTGGTATTTAATCAATATTAGCTGCTTTTGTATATTTCATTTAATTAAGGGTACGGAAAATCTGTCATTTTTGAAATATCTTATGCTTTGTTGCTCAGTAAAATAAGTACATATTAAATCAAACTTTGTAAAAATAAAAAATGAGCTTTTATTCTCTCTTAACAATTAGAAATAAATGTCCAGGAACACATTACCATTTTTTATTTATGACTTATTTATTGAAATTTTACCCCAAAAAATGGCCAAATAGGGAAAAGTGGAAAATTATATACACCACAGTTAACATCAATCCAGATATGCGTAGGGTGTCCGTTTCATCTGGTGTAACTTAGTTGAGTTATGACATTTTGATAAATCTTTTATCGATTGACCATTTTGTCCGAAATTTGCAAATTTGACAATACAAGTATATGATATAAATAATATAAATAAGCATATAGAACAGTTTATAAAATAAATAACTAAAAACGGCATTTTATATATATAAATTATATAAGAAATAGCTGGGTGAACAAAAAATCGTACATGTAAATGCACATTTGATTTTGATATAGTAAAAGATAAAATATAAATATTGAAAATATTAAAGTGAGAAAATTATCTTTGCAGCTTCGTGGAATGATTGGGGTTCTTGGACTGAGTGTTCTGAAAGCTGCGGCAATGGGACTAGAAACAGAACACGAGAATGCCAGGTATCAGTCGACGCAATGTACACCACGTGCAAGGAGGAATCCATAGGTTACGAGAATTGTGGCGATGAACAATACCGTTTAATTTAACACCAATTTGAAAACGGATTTAGTTTTTGTGCGTATCTGGAAACGCAAAATAAGCTAATACTGCCAATATATCTATAGTAACCCTATAGTATCTACTACATATCAAAATAAAAAAATGCAATTTATCGACCTATCGTCTGTTTGAAGCTTGAAACGCGCATTAGTATCATGAGTATAAACAGAGAAAAACAACATTTCGTGATTCATAACTTCCTTTTTACTGGTGCATTATTTTCGTTACCGCTACAGCTCTATCATTGCTTTTGTAACATCGTGCATTATTTGAAGTGATATTTCAATTTTTTGTGTTGATTTCTATAGCTGTATGGGGTGAATGGACTGACTTGGGTCAGTGTACCGCTACATGTGGCAGTGTAAACAGAAATAGAAAGAAAACATGCTTGAATACCGATTTTCTGATGCCGTCTGTGAGGGTGAACAACCACGTGAATCAGAGGATTGTAATCAAGGACAATGTCGTGAGCTTTTCCCTTTCTTGTTGTTTTAGTTTGTGCCTGTTTTGTCTTTTCTTTCTTTTTTTTTCCTTGTTTTGATTGGTCTTGTTCTTAAAAAAACCAACGTGAATTTGTTAGATACTTGCAAAACGAGTACAGAAAAATACAGAAAGAAAAAACACAGAAAGAAAAGAAATTAGAAATGGATCTTTTAACATATACAGCAACCGTATCAATAAGTATGTGTCTGTTCAGGGCGATGTCCAGTTATTCTCACTTCAGGGGTACAACTTAATATTGTCACACCCAGCAAAATTGAACAATGTTCTCCTCACCTCTCCTCACCCCAGTAAAATATTTTGCGACACACGGAATAAGAAGGTTTTTGCGACAAGGCCACGTTTTGTACCACCAACAGGAATGAGAAAAACTACTGCTTTCACAATCTGAGTTTATATTTCAAATCTTTGTTCTGATATCCGTAGCTACATGGAGTGATTGGGCTGATTGGAGTCAGCCAAGGAACCAAACTTAGATTCTTAGAGAGAAAACGTGCTTGAGTTCCTATTTTCCTGATGTCGTCTGTGAGGGTGAACAATCAACTGAATCTGATAATTGCATTCAAGGACAATGTCGTAAGTGTGTTCCTTTTTTTACTGTACAGTATTAGATTTGTCAATTTTCTTCTTTTTTTATTATTATTTCTTTGTTTGCTTGCTTTGGTTGGTCTTGTTCCAAAAAACAACATGAAATTTTGATGTTTGCAAAAAGAGTATATACAAAGGAAGAGAAATTTGTATATAAATCTTTTAGACATTGAATATACAGCAACCGTATCAATAAACAAGTGTCTGTTCAGGGCGTACTCTGGCAACTAAATGGCAATTTGACTAAGAATACGGCTGTCCAGCCAGTCAAGCGCTGTTCTTTGCACTTGCGCAGCGTCGGTCTAGGCATGACGCCCGCGTGGCGCAATCCCCTAACTTAGCCGGTAGCAAATAGACTAGTTTCCTATCTGGACTTTCATTAATCTATCTATCTATCTATCTATCTATGTCGACCGCGGTCGGAAGCCATGATGAATTTTCTCCACTGCTGTCTGTTTAGCATGAGTTTGAGAAGTTCGTTTTTATCAATGCCAGCATCCTGTGTAAGAAGTACTGGGTAGGTCAGCCTTGGTCTTCCCTGTGCTCGTGTCCCTTGGGTGGGCGTCCAGAACACTAGTCCAGCCACTGGTTCTTCAAGCCGTCTAGCACAGTGAGCAGCAAAGTTTAGGCGGCGACCTCTCACTATTTCTGATAATTTTGGTAGATCACCGTATATTACCTCCCTGGTAGGATGATCTCTCCAGTTGAGGTTTTGAACCATCATTAATAGTCTGGTGTAGCATCCATCTAACCTAGCTTCAAGTCTTTCTATCAGTGTCCACCCTTCTGAGCCATACAACAGAATACTTTCTACGGCTGCACGGAAGAAGCTGATCTTTAACAAGTCTGG
>JXSR01S018409.1:12906-23221 GCA_000969725.1 Ophiothrix spiculata
CTACTACGTAAATTTAAAATGATCCCAGCATCAGAACCCAATATCAGATCTATATAGTTTTACCATTGTCTAGACTATGTAGGAAATTACAAAGAGACATGGAAATGTCATCATGTTTCTGCTATTAGAACTTGATATATGTATGTGGTTACATCTGTGCATCAAATTATGCTATACAAGTCACACAATCTAAAATTAACAATATAGAATTTCTTTTCTTCATCGTATTACTGCTATTTGGAATATTTTTAGCATTATAAATATGCATACCGCACCATATGGCTGTACATAATATTTTTTGTTTGCAGTAATGAAGAAAGAAAATTGAAAGAGCAGAAATTTGATTCTAATATTTGTAATGAGCAGATGTAAATAGTAAGTTAACTCTAGCACTTTTGACCACTTCTTTGTTCGGAAATCTCTCAAAAGTCGGATGTCAAAAATGGTGAGTTTTCACCTGGATTAGAACCCACAACCTCCCTCTTCCTGATCCTATGTCAAGCCATTGAGCAGGCGCTGCCATGGCAGTGACTTTGTGATCATAGCTAACTCGGGTCTATGATTTATATAAATGAGCATGTGCAGTTGAGACATAACTTGCGTCTTAAGTGAGCGTGTGCAGTTGAGATATAACTTACAGTAACCATGTTAATCACATCTTATATATACTGTGTTGTATTGTATCTGGGTTAATGGTTGCTTACATTGCCTGGTTGTAGGTAATTTGTTTTAGTTGATGTCATTTTCAATTGAAGTGAGCTACTTCTTCTCTAGGAGTATAATTAATATGAATGAGAGCTATACAGGGTGAGTCAGAATAAAGTGTAATCTAATCAGTGATTTTGTATAACCAGTTCCTAATATTCTTTTGCAAAATTGTTCCTGTATGAGATGTCAAATTTCTTTACCTTTCATAGAAAATTTATTGTGTTAAAATTGGACAAAGCATTCTGAAGTTATAGCCATTTGAGTGGGGGTACATAATTTTAAAGGCGAACAAACTACGCTATTTAGTTTACGTACGTACTGGTAACAAAAGCTGTTGTCTCTTTTAATTGTTATGATAGGAACGCCTATGGAAATAAAATAACGAGAAACAATAGGCTGTTGAATGTGAACTGTGAAATATTGGGTACCGGGATAGTGAGTTAAATTTTACGGTAATGACGTTCAGGTCTCTCAAAAAACCTCTTCTAATTCGGTTGTTGTTTTGTTGAATCATCCGAAATCAGGATCTGCCAGAGGCTTTCTAGTTTCTGTTGCTAAGAGTTGCTTGGTATTACGCTTATAAGCAATATTTTAAATAGCTTGAGGTGATGAGACCTGGTTCAGTGGTTGGTATCCGTAAACTACAGACAAAACAGAAGGCATTCTTCAACCGGACTATGAGTGTGATGTTACTTAACTGCAAGAAAATGCCAGTGCCGGTTGCTACATTGTTGGCCATGATTAACCTCCTGGCATTGGTTGTCAAGATTGTGTACTGATATCTTAAATGACCATCAGTACTTTGATCTGCAATCATTTAATTTTCTTTAGTATCTCTGCACAATGTGCCCGTTTAAAATTTTGAATGCAGCGTCAATAAGATAAAGATTATTCAATTATCCACTGCTGCACCGTAGTGAGTTCGTGTTGAAGCAAACTTGTTCGACATCAAAATTGGGTACCTTTACTTGAACGGCTGTAACTTTTGAATGCATTGATCGATTTCAACAAACTAAAATTCTCATAAAAGCTGATTAAATTTGCTATTTATCAAACATAAATAAAATAGAAATACATGAACAGATTTTCTGTAAAAAAATTCCTCCGTTGATTACACTTTAATTTGACTCGCCCTGTATTACTTGTGATGCAAATAATCTTAATGATGATTAAGTGAATGGTTTATGTTTCATATTGGAGAAATTTTGATCATAGAATATCACATATAGGGATAAATGTCCCGGGAATAACTAGACTTGACAAAAGGTGTGGGGCAGTAAACACTAACATGATCTTAATTTGGCCATTATGTAAATATCCCTGCACACCTCAAATTATTATTATTTTGTCTTGTTCATTTTAGGTGAGAGAGAGAGCTAGAGAAAGAGGTGTGTGCTTCTGTCACACCCTGGCCACTCATGCTCACGTCGTAACAATTATAATATCAAATCGTGAAAATTGTTTTTCTGATATACCACATGATAATACATCACCCTGCAATCAGTTACTATACTAAATTGGTGATGCCACAATTTTTTTTAGAGACAACTTAATCATATTTTAACTATGTGTATCTGCACGCAGGCTGTTAGGCCTGTGTGATCATTTGCAGATATCCAGTTTAATCTAGATGCATCTAGATGTGCAGATTGAATCGTCCATATGAAGAGCCCCTGTATTTCTGATATACCACATGATAATACATCACCCTCCAATCAGTTACTGCGTCGGTGATGCCACATGGCTGCCAACTTGTAACTGAGCATGTGCCATAGAGACATACAACTTTATCATATTTTAACTGTAGTGCAACAGATCTGAGTTAATAGTTACTTGTATTCCCTACTTAGTGTGCATAATATTTTCAATATACATCAATTACAGTATTAAGAATGTCCTACTTAGGTCCATTATTTTTGAAATATTGTAATTGGTAAATTTCCGACTCAATAGTATAGTCTGTAAAATATGTTGAATTTTGAATTTAAACTTTTCTATTTGTGGGCTGCTCTGGCAAAATGAGAGGAAAGTCGCAAATCTACTTTTTGAATAAATGGCATCTATAGTAAAAATGGGGTGAAACATTCAAATTTCATTTTATGACATAAAACGCCTTCATGCATAAGTGTTTACCTCTAAGTAAAGTTTTGAAGGTCGACTTTGCCGGGAAGTGCAATTATTCACAGTTAATTGATTGCATGTTGCTATTATACCACGCGAGTCAAAAAAACTGCAATAATTAGATGGAAGCCATTTTGTAAGAATTAAAGTAATTACGAACAAATAATATTAATTTCTAAATAGATCATGAATAAAACTTTCAAAGGGTGGAAGAATGGTGCAAATTGATGAAGGCATTGCGAAGATACACTTATTTGAATATTATGGTATGAAAACAGTACTGTCCAAATAAGCATGCCTCGTCAAACGACAGTTCATTGAATTGAATTTCGTGCATGCACCTCTTGAATAATAACACCAACTAATAACACCAACTGATTACCTTGCTCCAGTGAAAATCTCCTCTTAATCTATTAATTTGCATATATAAAAGATAATTTAGGCGGTCTTTGCGAGTGCAAAATGACACGTTTGGGGGTACTGTCTTAGAAGTGAGAGCTTATCAATTAGTCACTGTTTAAAATGCCTCAAGATCTGTTCACAAACGAGCAACTTGCTCTTATTGCTGAGGTTTATTTTACAACCAAATCTCATGCAGAAGTGAAACGGAGATTCCTGGGTGCATTCTCCCAATCGGGTGTACCCTGTGCATCCACCATCTATGAATTCAGGCGAAATTCAAAAGCACAAGAACAGTCCATAAACTAAATAAGAGAGATCTTGAAGACCGCGAACGTTAAGAAGCAGGAGAAACGTCGATGAGTTCGTCAGGCAAGGAGTCCCGAAGTGAGCTCGCAAAGAAAACCTCTGTCACATGTGTTCCAGTCCACGTTCAACCGAATATTGAATATTCAGGGCCACCAAGCTTAAGCGGCCCTTTTCAACGTACCCAAACCAAAGAGAAAAGAGTATGTCATAATTATGTCCTACGTATTGAATAAAACAAATGCACGACAGTTGGACAGAACTGTTTATATACCTTCCTATTCAAATAAGTGTATCTCTATGACGCCTTTATCAATTTTCCTCATTCTTTCACCATTTTAAATGTAAATCTGTGATCTATTTAGATATATACATTTCATGTTCATGGCATCTCTTGTTCTTAAAACATGGCTTTTATTTAACTATTGCAGTTTTTTTGACTCAATCGGTATACTGTAGTAATCAGTATCTTTGAAATTGATTTGCAGCTAACTTTTGTTGCAATATTATTCAGTTGACTGCTTTGGATTTCGATCTCTAAATAAAGAATGGAAAAAGAAAGTATGGCATATTTTGTATCATTCAAAAGCTGAGATTATAGAGAATTAAAATATGTCATAAACTCAGTTTTGAAATTTGCGACTTTCCTCTCATTTTGCCAGAGCACCCCTCATTTGCAAATTGATATTGAGGGGAGTTGATAAGTGAAGGCGACTTATTATTATTATGTCTAAAATGCTGCAAAACATGCAAATTGCTGTTGCTCTCAGTTTTAGTGAGTATAAATAGCTTTTTGTTTTAATTTGTATACATCAATTTTTGCTAAAGGCACTAAAACATGAGTCAATTGCAGCATTGTATCCTTTTGCTCAAATTTTCCCATTCAATGGCAATGCTCCATTCATTTTTTTCAAGAACAAAGCAATTCTGCCAATAGATACAATGCTGCACCTTGATGTAAAATAATATATATAAGACCTCAGACTCATGATTAGTTATGTTGGATAGACACTAAGTGAGACAAGTCTAAAGATACATCCCTGGCGCTGTGTTGTTAATGTAAATAGAACTTGACACTGAAGATGCTCACAAAACCGTCACTCGTTGATATTCATGCCTTCTCATCTCTGTATTTGTATCATTCTCATTCCTTGTGTTCTGTAGCCCTATCAAATATTCAGTATGCATGTCTAGGTTGGGGAAATAGAGTCTGCGCAAACACAGAGCTGTTTTGATGTGTTAGTGCTGCAGACAAAAAGGGTGTGATATGTAGGAATAAATATTTGCATAATCTGCTTGCAAAAGTATGTTCTGAAGTTAGGTTGAGACTCTTCTACATATGTAATTATGATGTTTTATGATGATCAGATGTAAGAAAAATACTTACTTTTTTCAAGGCAATTATCTGCAGCATAATTGTTTTTCATTATAGTTGTGTTATGGTTTCTGATCCTAAAATGTATTATTTATTATGGTTAAAGGCATGAATAATTTCAGTGGGATATAGGAGAAAAAGTACAAATTGTTTGTAAAATAGTTTGTTAAAGTGAATGTATCTTTTGTAATCAGAATGAACTTTTAATTATTTTGCAATTTTTACAAGTCTCATCAAATTGATTTCCATCAAAAATAATAAGTAAAAGTTTTCTTTTTGCTTTACTTCTTAGCAAGATGCCATGTAAAATTTGCCTAAATCCCTCCATTTGGGCTTTAAATTCTAACTGTAAATATTCTAGACTACACTTTGCACACATAAACAGCATATAGGCGATACATTAAAGCTAACATCAATAAATGGTTCTATACAATTGCCATTTCTCAACAAAACAAAAGTAGTTCTTTGATGTCTCACATATTTTATAGATTACATAAAAGGTACCTAGGATATACAAATCTTTATTATGTACAGGCAAAATGACAAAAAACATGAAGGATCCAAGGGCAAGTCAAAATTTGATTGATATCTTTATTATTCACCTCTATCAAATGTGACAAATATTGATCAATCATATACCACTCAATTTAACACATTATACTGTTTGATGAATGCATCAGCATACTGATTTAAAGTTTAAAAAGTTTGTAAGGTCATATTAAATCATGACAATGAGTTAAAATATTTTTTTAATAAGACCTTACACATTTTTTTTAAACTTTATTTTCTCTTCAAATTAATATAAACTAGATTGATTATTTTTCTTCAGCAAATGCGCTTTTAGGTAAAAACATACACAGTTTCCCTTGAAAGTGGCATTTCAAAGAGCACTTGTACATTAAGATTGCTTTCAGGTGAAATTCAATTGAATTGAAGTACTTAACCAGTGTAACTTGATCCATTCTATCAAACCATTCAATGCACAGCAAATCTTTCGAGGATTTTGTTATACAAGATGTTTTGAATACTAATGTTCTTAACTAAGATTTCCAATGTTTTTAGAGGTCTTTAAAATATAAACTTAAAGACAATTGTATATATTTGTACTTATTGGAGTTATATTTGACCAAAAAGGTTTCATTTACTCTCGTTTTTACTGCATGGGTATTATTGAAAAAAAGTTGAAAGCACCAGTTTTGAAAAAAAAATATTTTGATGGAAAGTATGTTATTTTCTTATTATGTTGTAATGATCAGAAATTCAAAAATATACTTGTAACATTTTGTGGTAGTGTAATAAAGCTGTATTTACCATCTTTCACACTGTGATGTATGAAGCTTTCTTCACTCTTGCTAATGCCCCAAATTTGTAGAAGATTATGTGTGTTTAAATGATATTTATATTCAAGATCCAGCACCTGATTCCACTTCTGTCAAACTCATTTTTGTTTTTTACTGTAAAAGTGGTATTTTTGCACCACATTTATTTTCTCACGTCCAACTTGTCTTGCACAACAATCAATGTACCAATAATATGGTTTGTATATACTGCTGCACGTTTAAAAATTCAAGAGCATGAAAATTAAAACACATGAAATGTTTTATAACAAAATATTGGTGTTTACAGTATTAGGAAAAGAGCTAGCTACATGGTTTCCACTTGAAAATAACTTGAGTAATTGAAGAAATAGGGAAGCAGTATAGAATTCTTAGAAACTCTTAACGTTTCTATTTCATCATGTTCATTTCTTAGAAAGCAAAAATGAAAAACATTTTCAAGACATGAACTTAAACTCTATAAATTCCACATAAATATTTTTCTATACTGTAGCTTACACTGAAGTGTAAATACTCTGCATATTATAAAACAAATACTTGTGATACAAGAGTCTGTTTTAGGAGGTATTTACAAACAGAACTTTGAAAGTCAAACATGCTATTCTTTGAATAGATGGTGATTGTCCTGTCCCATCTCTTGATGATTAGGTTTATATAGAAACAACTAGAGATGCTGAGTTTGATATTACTGTATCTACAAATCGTTTTGAATTACCAATCCATAGTTTCTCTTAACTTCAAATTGATTAAAATTTTAGTTCATGAAATTGTAAAGCTATTTTTTCACAGTTTATAACAGGAATGTATCGTTACAAATTGTCACCAATAAAACATCTGCTCCTACTTAAAAACAAAAATAACTTGATGTCAAGCTAAACGCTGTCAGTATTGCTTTTAGTTAAAATTCTATATGATGAAAGCTTATTTATACAGTAATGCAATCTCATTTCATACAATAGAACAAACATGAGTTTATTTTGGGAGGCTTTTACAAACAAACCATGAAAATCAAATATGCTTTTCTCTAACTAGATGGGATAATTTTCCCCCATTTTGCCTGAATCTACTGATGCTTAAGTTAATATTGAGACAACTGAAAACATCAAGTATTGCATCTGCTATTGTTGTGAATTTTGTTGTTTTATCTATGCAATCTTTTATAAATTATGATGATGGTTCAGGTGATTACAAAATAATGTATGAGTATGTATGAAGAATTAAGAATGAAACATTATGTAATTTTTTGTTAATTTCATTACAATGATAAGTTAAATATTTGTTTCCTCTTTCTATATTCAGTTTTATCATGTTTATAGTAAATAATGTCTTATTATAAAACATGTATGGTTTCCACTTGATTATACATTGAATAATTACAGAAAAAGAAAGCATGTAATTCTTTGAAATAATGGCATTGTCATTTCTCCTTTTGTTCGTTTCTTAGCTAGTCATACCACAAATGAATAAATTTCCATAACCTGAACTAAAATAATGAAAATGCCAACTAAAATATCTATATATGTTATATTATAAAACAAATATCTAAGAAAATTATGTTTGAAACAATAAACTGTAAAAGTATCAAGGAAAATGTTTTTCTTGACGAACTTTACACTGAGTGTAAATACTCCTCTTATTATAAACAAATACCTTTGACAATAGAGTTTATTTTAGAAGGCTTTTACAAACAGAACATGATTAAGTGAATATTGAAACAATGAGATATACTGCATTTGATAGTATTTTATCCACCTGTCAATTTGAATTACATAAATACTTTGATTGGTTGGTTTATAAAATTTAATTATAATGATACTTTCAACAATTCATAATTGAATGTATCATTACAAATTGTCACTATTAAAACATCTGTTTCTACTGTAATACTAAAATAACTCTATAGATATTAAATGCTATAAGTTATTAGATATAGTAATGCAACCACCGTGACCCTTTATTGAACACCATATTTGATATTTGGTTTATTTTGGGAGGCTTTTACAAACAAACCATGAAAATCAAATATGCTTTTCTCTGACTTGATGAGGTAATTTTCTATCTATCTCCCAATGCTTGAGCTAATATTGAGACAACTAGAGATACCTGGTATTATTGCATCTGCTATTTTGTGTACCTGGAGGTTTTTGTTTAATGATCATTGCAAATTAATGTATAAAGAATAATGATGACTTGAAGGGTCTCCGTCATGCTTGCTGTAACTAGTCCAGTAAAAGTGGGAAAAGTATGATAGCGAACTTGTTCAACATGACACATTTATTTCCATTACAAATTTATAAAGAAGTACATACATGTTTACATAAACTGTATGGCCAACCTCATCTAGCAATTAGGTATATGTTTCATAATTGTATAATAAATAGCTAAAGTGAAGGCTGCTAGTCTTAAAATCGTAGGAAAAAACCCTTTTAATATCATGATTTTGAGTACAGTTATTAAAAAAAACCTATTATATTTTAAATCTTGCTAATGAAATTAAAATTATGCTCTTAAATATTTTTGACAATTACTATCCATTTTAAATCTTGCTAATGAAATTAAAATTATGCTCTTAAATATTTTTGACTATTGCTATCCATTTTACAGCTATGAAACATATACAATGTCGGATGAGCTGTCCTTACAGTTAATGTAAATGTAATCCTTTAAACTTTGCAATGGCTCATTGGAAAAATTGTGTGTATCTTGAACAGGTTTGCTATTGTACTTTTTAAATTTGGCTGTAACATAAAAATGATATTTCTTTTAATCATAACTTGTTGCACAATTAATACTTATAATTTTAATGATACCCAACTTTGGCTCAGTCAACAGTTACCCCAAACGTAACAATTTCATGGAAAACACAGAATCTATTGTTGGCAAATAATGTTTCACAAAGTAATAACAATATGATGTCATGTAAGATGAGACTAATTTTTTTTCTTCATCTAATAATTTTACTTTCAATAGCCACAAATGTTTGAATGATGATTTTGTCCTTATTTAAAGAACATTTTTGTTTGTGTTAATACTTACTGTTTTTCAACAATGCTGATTAAAATGTATTATCAGGAAACCAAAACTACATTTTGCATCAGTGGGTTAAGTTGTCTAGTGGTATAAAATAAATCTTGAACAAGATGCTGGTCATGTGCAATGCAATTTATGAATACAATTTGAACTTGAAGATGAATAGTGTTAGCAGAATATGGGTTATTGAAACATATTAGTTTGAATTCTATTCACACAAAAAGGCAGGGGAAAGGAGACAGAAAGGGACAAAGTGCACTATCCTGCAAACTTAACTATAAGCATCTATATGAATGTTTGATTTGAACAGCTGATCCTACACCTTGGTTTATGTTACATATATTTGAATTGAAAAGGTGGTCACAATCTGAGCTTCAGAAGGAAATGAGACTATGGCATGGATAGATTGAAAGAGAATCAATAAGAAAAAAGGAAGAACTTGAAGGAAAAATGACCTGAGGTGATGCAGGTAGATATGTGATTAGGTTCACAAATAAACAGAAAATCACACTTACACTCTACTATACTGGTTGTATGGAGAAACAACGTGGAAAGAGTTGGTTTGGCACTTGATTTTGAGTTAAAATTTAAAATCTGCATCTTTAAAAATTCATCTATCAAACGAAACTGTTATTTTTTTTATATTGTTTTGTTATTTCTTACACATTATCATAAAATTATCAATATGCACTACTATGCATTTGATCTTTTCCTCTCAAACTAAAGTAAATGTTACCACTTGATTTATCAACAAAAATGCAAAATGGGAACAGGATGAACATTTAGGGCCGTATTCTCGAAAGATGTTTAACGCTAATCAATGTTTAAATCGCGATTTAAACCATGAAAAAGATAAACATAATTCTCACATTGTGTTCTTTATGAAAATATACCATGAATTGTCATTATAAACATGGTGATACTGTGTTCTAGCTATTCAATTGCATAGCGTAGGTCTTGTATTCACGTATTCAACACTGTACAGAGGCATCACTTCATAAAATAAAACAAGCCGTGTAATTGATGAGGCGTAGAAATC
>JXSR01S018413.1:15065-25408 GCA_000969725.1 Ophiothrix spiculata
AACTCTGACTAAAAAACAAAAAGGTTGGGTTAGAATATTCAGAAAGAGGGAGTGTGAGTAATGGTAACCTTAACTCCTATACCCACTGTCATACTTGGCCACTATATTAACCTTTTCAGTTTTCTAGTAGGTCTTAACCAGAGCTGCTATTTAGATGTCAAAGTATTCAAATGAAAAAAATGCTAAGATGCTACTAGCATTAAACAAGTAATTGAAAAATACAAAAGTCAATCTAAAAAGAACATTTTTTTGTATAGATTTCAAAAGTTAATATTTGTGTGCGCCTCCAACGGACATACATGTCGCATCTTTTGTAAAACGGCATCTTATAGGATTCGAATACAACCCATTAATTTGATTTAACAAAGAGAAGACAAAATCACATTAGGAAATTTAAAAATCTCACCTTGTGTAATGCCATAAAATTGTAAGATTACTGCCACAAACAGCAGAAATTGTCCCTCCATGGCATTCAATCTTCTTTCATATGAAATCTGATGCTTATCTTAATTGTCAATCAACTGTCCGCTTTATATTATGATGACATTGGTACCAAAGTGGTTGCACTTCCGGGGAAGGCTAGTCACACCATAACTGCCCATAATACTAAAACAGTTTGACCAACTTGAAACTGATATCTTAAACTAAATTTCGAAGTTTCTTGCCATGCTCCTTTATTTGTTTCTTGTCTACAATATCATGATTTTCATTTGACAATTTGTTTTATCATTAATTGAGTCAATCAATGTTAGTGTTCTTCCCATGCAAGATTCTTAACTCAGCCTTTTAAGTGTACGTCCAGTCGAAAGAAGATAATCAGGACCTTTAAAAACTGACATAACTTGTCATTGTTAAAGCAATACTATAAAGTGTTAAAAATGGAGCGATCCCTTTCATCCATGACTTTGGATTTTATTAGCTTATTGAATTTGTTTTTGGTAGATATCGATATCCTCCAAACGATTTGGCTTAAATATGCTTACTTTTCCTTTTTACTTGTTATGGCCATTTGTTGAATTAAATTCGGGATCCCGAATTTAAATCCGCGTGTATATAATATAGGAAATCCCGCATTTACCTTTTATCCATTTTGGTTTGGCATAACAAGCTTTTGACAAAATACACGTGAAAACGGTTTTAGATTGTCACATTCCTTCACTTTAGGCAGTTTTTACCCCAAACTATTTCTGATCAAAATCTTATAGTATTGCTTTAAGTAAAATATCATCTATTCTATTATGACATTCGAATCTTTTTTTTTTAGTATGAACTGGTATAAATATAAATACTGTGATAGAAAAAAAAAAAAAGGGGGGGGGGCTGGATCATGCAGCAAACCGGTTTACAAGAATGATTCGATAATGTGCCTT
This sequence comes from Ophiothrix spiculata, assembly GCA_000969725.1. NCBI lineage: Eukaryota > Metazoa > Echinodermata > Ophiuroidea > Amphilepidida > Ophiotrichidae > Ophiothrix > Ophiothrix spiculata. The sequence goes on from JXSR01S018413.1 coordinate 16,436, forward strand.
TATTTTTAGGAATAAAATACTCGGTTTCTCTACTAATAATTCAACACCTACCTTGAAGCCAATAACATTAGGTTTTTACCTTAAAATTTACAGATTTAACACTTAAAAGTGGTTAAGGTGAGGGTCCATATGGACCCAACATTGGGTTTTTGCTCGTAAGCGCAACAACGCGCAGTAAATTTTCATCGCCCTTCTATGTATTTGTCTAACTTTACCATATCCTTCACCTGGTGGCAAAAAAAAATAAATCGACCCACCCATTCCAATGCAAATTAGCATAAATAAGCATTTTCGAGGGCGCTCTTTCAATTTGTTTTGCCCATAAAACTGTAACCGAACACATGTTTTCAAATTTTCATACTTACATACTGCAAATATGAGCCAAATTTTATTGAAAAATTCCATTGGGAAGTGAGATTTCAAATTTCAAAGCTTTTTCGGTGTTGGGTCCACTAACGGGCATGTGGAGGACCTTGACCACCTAAGTGTTAAGAATGAAATGTTTATAAAGGTGACAAGTGTTGGTTGATGAAATCTGCAGGATAATAAATTACAACGCAGAATTAAGAATTTTGAAAAAAGTCGTCAGATAAAAATGGTCAACAAACAATTCAATTACTTTTACATTGAAAAGGTACCACACATGCATTTATGGGTTCAATTTATCAGACCGACGCAGACTACTTCGATCCTATAAAGGTGCTGGTGACTGCTCATTTAATGTTATTGCTCCAAACGTTTGGAATAAACATGTATTTATCAGAGAGTCTGCGCCTGTTTAAAAGCGTCAACATTCGTTTATTAGTGATTTAGTGATTGGTAACAACCTGCAAGTATATAAAATTTCCATACACAATCAGCTTGAAAAACAAAGTTTATTATACAACTCTAATACCATGGGAAGAAATATGCAAGATAAAATCAAGGTTTTATGGCTTGTTGTCCTTTTAATAGTGCCCTATAAGTCATTTCGGTTACCGGTCAGTCACTCTCAGAACTCTGACAAACGGTCAAGCGGAAGGAATCAAGCTCAAGCACAACGATCTATTACAATACTAGTTCAAAGTTCGATATACTTTAGACCCTGTACTTCATACTTGTTCATGTTCAATGTATTTAATCACCTATTAAAGTGTGATTTATGCTAAATACATTATTTTTAACCAAGTCAATGTATTCCCACACTACAGTTGAATGAAACACCCTTTTCAGACCGCGGTAGTATGGAAATAAGGTAGAACTTATCCCTATATCCGCTTCATAATTAAACTTGGCATGTCACAGTAGATAGTCATTTTTAAAGGGGGGTTTTTTGATAGGTATGATTGCCCAGAGGAGGGTGGCCGTGGCAACTGTTAAGGGTTGCCGCACGGTATCGTAGCCAATACCCCGGTTGCGTCATGTCCTATACTGCTTCTGGAAAGCCGTTTGGGATTCAGGGAAAAATACAACTTCCGGGATGATCACTAAAATTATTTTCGTAATCGGTAATCAAATATGATATCATCTATAAAAAGTGGATTTAGAATAACATAATTATCAGCGGATTTAGAATAACATAATTATGTTAATTATTATAAGGCGCTTCAAGTGCGATTTTTTTGTATGGGTTGTGATGAGAGTGTTTAGGGATGAAACATGTACATCTGAACCCGGGCATCTGAAATGCAAATTTTACCCTCGTCAAACCAGGCTATTTTTTGTAACACGTCTACCCACACTCAAAAATATGAAACTTACACTAAGTTCATGCTACTTGGAAAATGTTAATTTTAGTTACGTAAAAAATCTAATTTGCAGATATTACTCATAAAATATGCATTCTTATCACTCAAAATAACATAAAGTTAGTTAAACTTGACATATTGGAGTTGCACTGACAACAGGGGTCCAATAGATATGAGAACGGTGTATGAGTACAAAAATTGAGTAAGTATTACTTGAAACTATCTAGCCACTGTTACTCAAACTTATGTTTTCATCGTATTTACTGAATAAAACCTATTAAAATAGTTAAGTAAACGTAAGTAAATAATGACATAATGTATTTCAATTCAATCAACTAAACACAAAAGTAGAACCAACAAGTACAAAAATTAAGTTGACAATACCTTCATGAAGATAAAAAAATGTAAAAGTAACTAGGTTATATTAGTTATCAATACTTGAATTTAAATTCTTTTTGTTTTACATTCGCATATTATAAGTAAAATAGACTTGGCCTTGCGTCACAAATAGGTCCCTCAAATATCATGGATCTGTTACATACTAACCCTAAAAATGATAGAAAACATGCATTTTTGCGAAAACTTCTTTACGTATTTGGGAAAGTTTGGAATCATATGAAAGGTCTATGTATACTCTATTTATGTGTAAAAAGTGAACTTCCCTTGATTTTAATGAATGAAGTTATACTTAAAAAAGCAATAAGGGAACACGATGGATCGGGTGGAGGCGGCGCGCATAGGATTACATGCAAAAGTGTAAGAAAGTTATGATTTATAAACACATGAATTGTTAACAATAAAAACGCTGGGATCATAATTTTTTGCATATACTTCAATGAGATATGTATAAAACTAAAGCATGTATCGAATATTGACATATCATCCAAATTTTGTTGTTTTTTAATGGTTTATATGCGGGTAATTTTCTCTATACATTACTGTACAAAACATGCATGTACACTCTAAAACTTTAAAACGGCATATCTTTTGACCGAGTCGACGTAGTTAGTAAAAGTTGTACATTTTTCAAAAGGAAATTTAACGAGGAATCCAAATATGTGATTAATTTTTAGGTAGTGTATACAGGAAAAAAATTATGACCGATAAATATCCCAAAAATTAATGAGTCGTTTCATAGATTTTGACTTTCCTCAGTATTTTGACCACAATGACATTTGTCACCAAATGTATTATTTTATGGAAGGGCATCACTACATCCATCAAGTAATGTTTGTGTCATCTGGATACACATTTCCCTAACAAAATCTCATTGTGCCAAGTTGGTTGACCAAAATGCACTTTTATTTCATTTTGCACCCTATATAATTTTTACCCATCCCTCAAAATTAGGCTTATTTAGGTAAAACTGAAATCCTCGGAAAATGAGCTTTCCAGCAATATATAACTTTGTGGGTTTTAAGTGTATATATTTAGAGTTACAATACGTTGAATACTAATTGGCATGGTTTTACCAAAGTTTTTGTGTGAAACAAAAATTATGACCAGTTAATGACTTATGTCCACTTTCTAAAATTGCAGTAGATGTAATTAGATATAAAAAAAGTGACTTTGAAAGGATAAATCTTGTAATTCCAACAAAATGAATAAATAAGTTTATGATAAGCAACTGTTGATAAAAAATGAGTAGATTTTATTGTGCTAATATTGTTTATTTTACTTATATGTTTGTTTTGATATTATCTAATGAATAAACGTATCACGTATCATGCGTATTATTGCGTCAAGTAATTCCAAGTCATAAACGATGAATTATGTATACTCAATTCAGCGATTCAAAATAAATAAGCAACAAAAACTCAAAATATACAAAAATAAGTTTTACATAATGTATTTGAGTAATGTTAACTACATACATGGTGTGCAATTAAATTGGGAAAGAAACGAATGCATTTTACTTAAACTTCCTTTGTCTTTATTATTTAATTTATCCGCGTGTTGCATTTATTGATACTTTTGCGTACACCAAACTCAAATCAGTTAAGTAAAAAGAAGTAGAGAAAATTCTAGTATGTAGTTTTGAGTTATAGTAAAACAAGGCTCTAAAAGAAGCCAAATTAATAATTTTTTATGTTTATCTGGTCAAATATGATTTAATATACACAAGAAGGTCCAAGACATTCATTTGGTAGTTTTTATACGATGTTATGATGAGTTATTATGGAACATTTACATTTCACATATAAATTTATGTTCTGCTCTTTCGAGAATGTTAAACGGCTCTGTGGCGCATACAGTAAAGCATCAGACTTATGATCCAGAGGACCCAGGTTCGATTCTCAGGTAGGTACAAAGGAAAATTCTCTCATGTCTGTAAATGTCTTTAAAATTAGTAAGGAACCAATCAAGAAATCTCCTTCTCAAGAAAAAGTGAAATTGATTCATTTTTCGTTAATTTCAATTAATCTATAACAAAATGTGAGTTACAACAAATTTTTTGAGTTACCCGAATTTGAATAAACTTATTACTGTTAACTTAAAATATAACTTAAAAATCATTCAATAAAATGTGTTAAATCTACTTAAAAAATTCAGTGGGACTCGATTGCCCTAATATTACAGTTAGCAGAAAAAGCAAACATATTTAGAAAAACTCACTACATATTAGTAGTTCAAACTTATATATAATAAGTAAAACCAATTTCTTGCTGTTTTTACTTACTATAATTATGTATGAGGTATTAATATCAACTGAGTTTTTTCTAAACTAAATCATAAGTACGTAGAACTTAAATTTATGCTTGTTCAGTTTACTCAATAAAATTAAGGCAGCACAGTCCCACTAATTTTTTAAGTAGATTCAACATATTTTTTTTAGTGCAAAACTTGGTTTTGCTATTAATAGATAGGTATGGTCTTTCCCTATCCAATGATACCAAGATCACAAAAATCAGCCAAGGCGTTACGTAATTATGACGTCATAAAGATCGAAAATCGGAAAAATCGTGATTTTGGCAAAAATGGCCACGAAAATCAAAATGTTGCTATAAAAGTTCTAAATGAGCGATTTTCGTCGGTGTTTTTGCTGATTAAGAATGGAAATTATAATTATAACATGTCCTGTAAGTTTCAGCTTCATAGCATGCATATATGTTTCAAAATGGCGACTTAAAAGTTTCCGGGGCTTCACCCCCCCTGTACCCCAACTTTGACGGCCTACCCTAACCCCACTTTAGGTGTTACCCCCCCTAATTTTTTCATCAACATAACGGCAAAGGATGTAAAAGAGATTACCCAAATGCCTGGGGTCGGTTGCTTTTGCGTTTTTATGCAGCGGGGACAAAACCTTAGGATATGGGGGTTGCAACAACAACCCCCCCCCCCCCTCTGGGTAGACGCTATTATGCTATGTTCTAAGGATAAAACATAGCATGAATAGCAGATGTTTTTATAAGCACGTCCTCTTTTGGGCTTGTGCACTTTCTTTTAAATACCTTAAAAGTCGAATTGTTGCGAAAAAAATAAGAAAACTAGTCGTTTCCATAGTTACAATTAATTAATTCAAAATTCCTTCCTTAAATATCACGACATGCATTCCAATGACCTACTTACCAAATTTGAGCTTAATCAGACAATTCGTTTCGTAGAAAAGCTGCGCGCATTGAATTAGCAGACGTGAAAACGCTTCTGCGAGAAAAACTGCGTTTAAAGTTTAAAAACACTAAGTATGCAAATAAGTCGATTTGAACACTTACAAACATAAATACTATTTTTCACAAGAAAATTATATCGAACGGAATACTACGTCAGTACATTATATGGTGCAGAAATTAAGCTGAAATCAATTTAACGGCCAATTTTGTTAAAAATATCCTCTTAAAGCAATAAAATACATATTAGAAACTAAATACACGGTTGCTCATATAGTTGGAATAAAAATATTGTTACCACCTTTTTATGTAAAGGTCAATTTATGATGAAAATATCTGGAAACTTATAATGCTTTTGGTCAGATTTGATAGGTAATCTTGTTTGGTGTGAAATGGAAATCCGAATGTAATCAATTTTCTCATGTACTGGTAAGGGGGCAATAACAAAAGTTGGTCAAAAACGTCATTTTTAGGTCTAATTTGATTTAACCCCGCCTTGTTCAAGGTCACTCCACTAGTCAAGTTGAGTGGTCATATGGAATGTATATCTGTAGTAGAGTGATTAGCAGGGGATTAAATGTCTTTGTCACGCGTGACTGGGTCAAGAGAATGCTGGGTAACAAAGCACAAACAAATCACAAAATGATCCCTCAACGCCCCTCAATGTACAAAAATAGGGTTTTAGTGAACGTGGAATGGTTCCCGGCGGCTTATGACATCTTAAACGGTTTTCAAGATGTCACATACCGCCGGGGACCATTCCACGTTCACCACAACCCTATTTTTGTAAATTGAGAGGCGTTGAAGGATCATTTTGTGCTTGGCTTCCAAACATTCTCTTGCGGGGGCAAATCAAATTGGACCTAAAATTCACGTTTTTTACCCATTTTTGTTGTTGTCACCTTACCAGTAAATGAGAAAATTGATCACATTCGGAGTTCCATTTTACACCCAAAAAGATATCCTATCAAATCTGACCAAAATCAACATAAGTTTCCAGATATTGTTATCATAAATTAACCTTAACGTAAAAATGTGGTAACAATATTTTTATTCCAACTATATGAGCAACCGTGTACATGTATAAGTATAGGAGAAAATTCATTTTGCTTCGTTTTTCGTCGATATGCTTCACTTTGATCAACCATAACTTTTGAACCCAATGTCCTATTAAAGTCAAATAAAAAACAAATTAAAGCATAAATTCCAAAGTATAACATTAAAGTAAAACACTATTTTCATCAAAAAATGCATAGTTTCACAAAATACGACTTCAGTATTCCCTTAAGGGTTAGTCGAGGGATCTAGGCAAGATCTACATCCATACGATAAAAAATATGGTATTTAGACTGACAATTATGATTTATTCCAATAATTATTGCTTGTTCAAATACCGTATTTTTACAGATTTTTGCAGGCAAGTTACATTATTATTACTGAATCGCATGGTTGGTATCAAAATAATACATTTGTTTTGAAAATTCTTAAGACACTTTACTAACAAATATGGGCGTTACACCATTTATCATTAATCTCAAGCCTTATACATCACTGATTCCTACGATAACAATAAAAGCAAAACAAGCAACACGGTTAAATTACAACATTACCTCTATGATACAGTTGATTTCTGAAAGTGTATCGAAAGGAATTATCACAATATAGCAAAGCAAGAAGTTGATGCAATATGGTCCATAATAAATCCAAATTACTTTACCTGCACTTTGAGATTTTGACCCTTGTTCCGTCGGATGTGCTGGATGAAGCGAGGGTTGATCTGGTTCAAAATAACTATGATTTATGTTTACTGCCGACATGGTTCTAAATTTGACGACTTCATTTTTATGATTGCATGTACATTATGTGCGAATGTGGCAATCACTCTTTTAGATATTAACTTCCCCTTTTACCAACGGAGAAACAAATAAAACTACGCGGTCGCTCTTCATTTAAGGTGTCATATCTGTGTCTACTCCAGGACGAATTTAAAGGTCTATCAGGAAGAAAGGGTGGGGTTGCTCATTGGAAAGATGTGTATACGGATATGCGGCCAAGAAAGATTGCATTTCTGGCCTCCAGTTTAAATAAAGGTCCCTCAAAAATAAACAAAAGTCATACACATCAACGATGAACGTTTACGTCTTGATTTGATAGACAAGAGTCACTACAATATTGATATAACTTCAAGATTCATATTTCCAACACTTTCTTGGCTTCTGGACGTCATTTGAACCGTCGGTAAGTGTTTTTAAGGTATTGTGTACCCAAAAATTGGGATATTCTGACATGTGTAATTAGGGTAAAAACCTCTCTCCATCCAAGTTATATCAGTACAAAAACTATAAACTCATTCAGTTCAAAATAGGGGGTAATTTTGTCCGCAAATCCTGCGTAGTCAACATGGAAGTGCCCCCCTCCCCCAGGGGTTGGTCCCCTGTACGACCAATCAGTCGATCGATCGATTGATTGATTGATTGATTGGTTGATATGATAAGTCAAACCAGAACCACATACGAAATTTAACATTTTTATTATTAATGCTTTCCTTTCTGAAGGTACCACACACTCGGCCGATTTATGATTTTTATTTAAATTCAGTTTTGAAAGCAAGTAAATGTAACTTAGACATTTCAACTAGCTTCCACTGTCTATAACACATATAGGATATACCACTATCTTTAAAACAAAAATCACCCTGTTTAGGCTTTCTAAACAAAAAAAAAATCACCTTGTTTAGGCTTTCGCCAAGGAAACCCAACTTGGTACTTTGTACCAAGTACACTCTTAAATTTGTTTTAATCTGTTGAGTAAAAATTACGGTCACAGCTCATTGCTGAGTAAAACCTTACTCAATATTGAGTAAAATCTTACTCAACATTGAGTAAAATCTTGCTCGGTTGAGTCAATACTACTCAACGTTGAGCACATCTTACTCAATGTTGAGTAAAGTTTTCCCAACGTTGAGTAGGATTTTACTCAATAAAATGAGCTGTGACCGTTGAGTAAATTTTAACTCAACAAGAGTAAAAAAAAAATAAGAGTGTAAGCTAAAGGAAGCTTATCTTTGACAGGGATCCCAAGATGTTTTTTAAATCAGTTTTGAATGCAGGAGGAAGACCGGAGTAACCGGGAAAAAAAACCCTAGTCAACCCCGGGTTGACCAACCCTGGGTTGTCTTCCACGTAGTGCGTGGACGCCATACGTAGAACATACTACATTATGCTACATTAAGTCATACGTAGAACATACAACATTATACTACTATTAAGTATAACTAGGTTTAAAATATATCAACTGACTATGATTACCCTGGGTTGACAAATGAACTTCATTAACAACTTCAGGTTGGTAAGTGCAGAAGTGAAGATCACCAGGATGGACAGCAGCACCCGTTTGATATTTGGCAGGGAGTGTTGGTCAAAAATACAATAGCGGACAGTCAGCTATGTGGATTTATATGTATTTAGGTGTACATGGAGAAAGATAATACGACACAAGCTGAGTGTGATTTGTTGTCAATGCCATCATTCCCATGCCTTTGTATGGTTGGTAGGCTTTGTGTTGCGATGAATGTTGTTCAGAGAAATTATTCATCTAATATGATATTGACTGTGTGGGAACCCAGAAATACTCTCAAC
>JXSR01S018413.1:34292-55083 GCA_000969725.1 Ophiothrix spiculata
CCCCCCAAAAGCTGCCAAATGAGCTAAGCTCGGCGAGGCTTATATTCCCACACTACAGTTGAGCGAAACACCTTTTTTCAGTCCAGTGTATTTTCGGCCTAAATAAAAAAAAAATGTATATAATTTTTAATATTTTCAAACTATATGTGATGGCTCACCCCGAAACGGGGTACTTGGAAGATGATATCAATTTTGAATTTTTCATTTCATATGTTGGAGCATTTTTTAACCTTTAAAATGACACCTTACTTGTTGAAATTAATCAAGGCGATTAAACGTCACAAGTTACAAATTACAGAAAATCTGATGGAAATTCGTTTTATTTTCTTCATTCTTGCTGCCTATTTTCACTTGTATCTTAAAAAGTGTTCTGTAGCCAAGTCCCCCTTTTCGGGATTAGTCATCATATATAGTAAAAATATAAAATTCTGAAAACTTCACGATTATTGGAAAAACAGAAGTAATTAAAAATAATAACTGAAAATCGCATAGCGTCAACATGGTCAAGTTTTGACAAATACGAAAGCATCGGCGACACATTACCATGATTACTTAAGGTCTCATTTTTTAAGTTTGGACCCAATAAAAGATGGTTTTGTTACATTTCAATCTAAAATATATGTTATTTTTCAGTATATTTTTACTATGGGAACCAAAATAGTCTTGTTTGGGAGCTCAATTGAAAGCTAGATTAATGGTCTTTCATTCCCAGAAGAATAAAAAAATAAATAATTTAATCAGTAATTGCTACGGTTCGACAAACATAATTAGCCAGGGGTGGTGGAGGAGGAGGAGGAGGAGGAGGAATTGTATCAAAGAGGAGGAGGAGGAGGATTTAAGGGCAAAGAAGTGGTAAAAGAGGACGTTTTAGTTCATGATAGAGGGGATGGTAATGAGGTCTTGGGGTGTGGGGTAGAAAGTTGAAATCAATTATATTAATTGTTAACAAGGGGAGGGTTTTGTTTAAAAAGAGGAGTCGGCAGAGAAGGATAATGTGTTACAAAATAAGAGGGCAGAATTCAAGTTTTGTTAAAAGAGGACAGGGTAAAACTGTAAGAGATGTCTAACTTCAGTTCTGGGTAGAAGCCGGGAAATGCGAAAACATGTTTGGTCGAGTGTGAAATTGAGTATTAATCATACATCAATACTAATTAATTATACTGTCTTATCAAGGCAAAAGGAAATGTTGCTCAATATTCAATATTGATTGTTTTGATGGCAAATAAAATTATTGTTGTAGGGAAATTATTATACTTTCTTTAACCTTAGGGAGGGGAGCATGGACTGTATTGAGTATTTCTTTGTACCAATCAAGTTTAATGATCAGTCATTAGGCCTATTAGTCATGGGTATGGCATTTAGAAGAAGCTTAGCAATTTGGTCACGCAATAACATGAGAGTCATACAGCAGGCCTCTGCAGCTCTACCTTGTACAGGTGCAAGAATTTATCAAAATAGCAGTAATTTGTTGTATTTGCGGCAAGTCATTTTCAAGGACTGGCAATCTCAAGAGACATTTGAAAGGCCATTCACAAGAATACACAAGACGGATCCTAAATTGTTTTGCCAAATTTGTGGAGCACTCTTTGCACAGGCATGTACTCTTACAAGGCATATTAACAGCCAACGTCATGATCAATCTCACAAATGCAAAGATTGTGGGAAATCCTTCCAACAGAAGTTTTCTCTGACACGGCATTAACTTTTGCACAAAGACAGAACTGTGTTTACTTGCAGGTACAAATGTATTCATTTGTTACACCCTGTATATTTAAAACAATCAATTTAATCAATCCTAAAGTTACTCAAATAACACAATTTAGATCCATTTTTGTTTCATTAGGTTGAGCAATGTTAAATACAGTGATATTTTTGTTTGTCTCACCCTGTATAACACTTAGCCACCCTGTACGCTTGACTTCATATGCATATTTTTAAATTGCTGACACAATTAGCTTTCAGGATATATATATACTTATATGCACTTAAAAATGCATATTTTTTGAAATCCGGAGGGTTTTATATAAGAAGAGGCTATATTTCACTAAAACACACATGAAACGCGTTTGGGTCCGAACTTAAAAAATGAGACCTTAATCAGACTTACGCCCGGGGAACGTAAAACATAGTATAACAATTGTCACACTTTCAGTATAAGTTATTACCACGCATCGATATTGACTAATGTTACATGTTGTTATTAATAAGTACAATTCAGTTCAATTATAGAGTCTCATTTTCTCAGCGAACAGGATATAGCAGTGTAATGACAAGGGTAGTTGCTAGGCAAAATCGCACGGCTATTTGAAAGCATGGATAAATTCATTTCGGACAGAACTCGGTTTATTTTCAGTATTTTAGAATATAGCATATTCAATGTTATTAAATCAGATGCTATTTTAAAGAAGACTTACTACAGATTTTAATTGTTTAAAAATCATTCGCATATCAAAATTTTGAAGAGGAATCTTCAAAAGTTAACTTCAAATCATTATAGATAAAGCGTGTTCTAGAAAGCCAAATGTTTTGTACCTTTCCGCAAGACGCAATAGACATGATCGGTTCGATAGCAGTTATACCAGGGGAAGATTATACGGCAATCGAACACCGGCGATACGCTATGACTTGCAAAGGCCCGGTGCAAAGGTTCAATTAAATTGATCAATATTTATGGCTTAGATCAGGCTTTCATTGGCATCTGAAATATATCTTCAGTGTTTGAGGAAAAAACGTTCTATGTCAGTCGCTTCTAGAAATGGGACAAAGGTTATGATTATATTTTGTCGAAATTAACAAGATATCAGTATAGAAAAATAAATATAAACAGTTTTCGTAATCATAGTACAGTCTGATGGGGAAGGGGGTAATGGACTGAATTGTGGGTTTTGATTTGTGTTTGTATCATAAAAAAGATTACCTTCAGGCTTAGACGATAATTGAATTGATTTATTAATAAAGTGTGAACTATATAAACAAAGTAATACACTTTGTATGTATTATATTTGTTAAATGCATTAACTTTAGGTTTACCATGATGGATATGGGTATATTTGTAATCCCTATTGCACAAAATGGAACGGTCCCTTTGAGTATACACATATGACATTGATATGGACTTGGTTTTTTTCATGAATAAAATGAAAAATGACCCTATTTCAGTTTTTCTTTCAGCATTGTGTTAAGAATGTAATTATCTTTATTTTATTGTATTATTTGTCACAATGGATTTCTATTTAGCTGCGTGTCTCCGTCAATCAGCAATAAGTACCAAATTTTACTTCTGCTGTTTTTGACCCCACATTATCACAATATCCTGAATAATGGATTTTTTTTTTATTTTAAAAGCAGAACAACGGCTCTAAAAAACAAGGAATATCAAAGTGTTTCACATTTGTTTTTGCCACTTAAAATTACCATTGGAAATTCGATTTTGACTGTTGGCGTGTTGACCACCTCTATTATAATTAGATACTTCACTTACCCAGTAACTGGGCGGTCAACGTTGATATTTCACACCGCTGACCTACTTACACATAACACATTAGCTCACGTTCAAGCGGGCGTGACTCAAACCGGGCTTGGATGTTTTGCCTTGACGCTTAAATAGAGTGATTCTAGATAATATTTCTAGAGTTTTTCTGATTTACTCGCAATATGATTTACACCTGTCAAGCAAAAATATGTTATCGGGAAGAAGATTTTGCCGGAGCACAGCCACTAGTATGTAGGAAAAAATTCTTATGTGTTATTGCAGAGTTATTGATTTTTAAAAAGTTGTCGAATTTTTTTGAATGTGAAGAACAGAAAATTTCAGATGTCTACAAGTTATATGCACATACATACATATTCAAGAATTTTTTAAATATGTCAGTGTAAAAAAATATTATTAAACAACGAGAGGCAAAATTGTGGTGAAAAAAATGGGCCTGTTTTCTCTTGCAATTCCGCCCAACGTATAGTGTTTACAATTTGTTTTCTACCTGAGACGCCCAATTGTGCACGGCCTTTATGACAATTTACAAGGACACAGAAAAGTAGACACTTCAGGTGATTTTTAAATTATGAATCAAAATGCTTCAAATGAATTTTAAATGAAAGCAGGGGATCTAAAGAACCCAATCCGTTTGAATTGTTTAAATCCGACCTTCCGTTGCAAAGTTATGAAGGTTTTTGTATTGTTAATTTAACTAATTTTGGAGAACGCAGGATAGGGTAAATCTTTTAGTTTCTTTATTTTCGCCAAGCAAGGTCACGGCACCAATCCAGTTACACCCCTAGTCAATACACAGAGTAATTTGGTCAATATTTTAATTGTCTGAATGGATATTACACACACAACAGGTGTTATTTTGCAGCTTTTTGCGCCCACACATGCGCGGGATATTTAAATATGATTAGTTTCGCATGATAAAGAGCTGATCAAAATTACTTTAGGCGGAAGAATAGGCGCAGAAATTACACCCAAACAATCATTATTTTTGCCGTTTGTTGTTTATTTACATGTGATTTAACAGATATATCTAAACAAATCTTGAGTGTGTATGGATGTCCACATAACTTGTAGACAACTGAAATTCTCTTTTCTTCACTTCCAAAAAAATTGGCAAACCTTTGTAAAATCAATAACTCTGCAACAACAAATCCGAATTTTTTCCTACAAATAAGTGGCTGTGCATGGACAAAATCATCTCCCTGATAGCATATTCTTAAATAAAAATGGTCTATCATATTGCGCGGAACTCAGAAAAACATCTGAAACGCAGGTGAAAACGTATCTAGAAACATTTTTTTTCAGTATCAAAACAAAACTATCAAGCCCACTTTAAGTCATGCCTGCTTGAATATGAGCTATGCGTCAACGTATTTGTGTGTCAGCGGTGTGAAAAATCAACGTTCTCCTGCCAAGTATTGGGATATCTAAGAAAAGTACAATCAATTAAAACAAACGTGTGTGTGGGGGGGGGGGGGGGGGCAGTGGATTTTGACCGGGTAACCACCCGCGTGCCATAACATAGGCCTATATGAGATCTAGACGGGTCTCGTGACTTGCAATGTAGCCAATAGGGTATCAGAATCCAGCTGTTGCTCTGCATAGAGTTACAATAGGGTATCGAGTATGGCTTTTCATCCTCAGATAGGGCAAAAGTGTTCCATCTTAAAATTTTTTTAAATGGATTTCAGTTATGATTATGTAATAAGTTTGGTAATAACTGTTTGGTCACACTTTCGTATGATTTTAGACAGGGTATTCATTTGAACTGATATGGCTCCGGGTAGGGTATCCATTCATACAGATATAGTAACGTTATGGTCTCAGATAAGATTATTTCACTCATTTTGGTCAATTTTTGGTCTCGTATGGCCACCATAGGCAACTTTAGCACGCAAGTGGTTACCCAGATACAAATATCAGCTACCCCCGTGAAACAAACAAGTTAAAAACTATAAGTGTGAAAATCACAGGTGCTTAATTGTGACGGTTCATATCTAACCTTCCGTAAATGCAACGTCTTGGTCCTCAGAAACATGCATTCAAATTCCTCAAATAAAATTTTGGAGATGTTCTGAAGTAAATATATGAAGATTATATGAATCTGCGAGTTGCAGAATCACACCCTTTGCATGTATTTCACTTAGGAGTGTCAAAAAGTTCGTTGTTATTACGGCTGTTTCGAGATGACCGAATGCAGTTTTGTTCCAGGTGGAACGTGAGCTGCCGCCGGTATCATCATTAACGTTCTACGGAGAAAAAATAGTTCCCAACAGAAAAGTCGAAATAAAAATGTACAATGGAGGTAATTATCCAACTTCAACGGATTTAGTATTAGTAAACATTGGTTTATAAGTAATGAACTGAACAAAATATTTGATTAGAGTTTCATTTTCAAAATCGAAGTCAATGGGCGGATTGGATTTATATTCAAAATCAATTCCTCCCACCCCCTGCCATTATAGCGCTCTTTTCAAAAATTAGCCATGCATGATATTAAATCTATTTAAATCACAGTCAGATTTCAGTGATCAGCTGTTAATCATGCAGAACTAATGAATATTAAAAGCCCCGCGCAGTGTGGGTGCAATTTATAGATTCGTTTGTGCAAAATTTATCTACTGACAATGGAAATATTGATGGCGGTGGGTTTGTGATTGGTGCCGTGACCTTTGAAGGCTAAAATAAAGAAAATAAAAAATTTGACCGTTGACCTGAGTTCACCAAAATTGATAAAAATTGCGATACAAAAACCTTCATAACTTTACAACGGGAGGTCGAATTTGACAAATTCAAACGGTTTTGGATTTCTTAGATCACCTGAAATCCTACAAATTTCACGATAATTGGAGAATCAGAAGTAATTAAAAAGAATAATTGAAAATCGCATATCGTCATTTTTACCTAACATGAAATCAGTGGCGACACTTGGTCAACCAGATTTACGCCCGAGGACGGTTATAATACATATTGGGAATTGTCACTCTGTCATTAAAAGTGAATGCAACTCATTTGCATTGACACAACATGACACACCTGCTGTTAGTGTTTAGTGTAGTTCAATTATTTTTTTACGCTGCTGTGGGTTTGGCAGTGATACGATACCATTCCCTGCTAGGCAAAAATCTTCCCCTATTTAAAAGCGTTGAGTTTTAATTTTGGTCAGATCTCGGGTTTATTTCTAAGTTTATTAGAGTGTAACATATTCAATGTTGTTAAATCGGATGCTATTTTAAAGAGGACTTACTAGAGATTATAAATGTTTAAAAATAATTATTCAAATACCTTTAAATAATTGGAAAATAAATTGTTTCTGTCTAAAAAAGGGGAATAATATCAAATGTAGAGGATTCGCATATGACAATGACCGTATTTTGAAGAGGAATCTTAAAATGTCAACTTCAAATCATATAGATAATTCACGCCCTAGAAATCCCAACGTTTTGTACCTTTCCCCACACGCAAGACTCATGATCGGCTAGATAGCAGTTATACCACGGGAAGATTACACGGCAATCGGTTAACAGCGATACGCTCAGACCATGATGACTTGCAAAGATCCAATATACAAGTTAGGAAAATACTCAACATTTTTCGTACACATGGTGGAGTCTGATGGGGGTAATCGGACTGAATGGTTGGTTTTGATATTGTGTTTTACCACAAAAAGGATTACCTCAGGCTCAGACGATAATTGAATTGATTTATAAATAACGTGTGAACTATAAACAAAGTAATATACGGAGTATTTGTTATATTTGTAAAATGCATTTACTTTGATGATGAACATGGGTATATTTTTAATCCCTGTCGCAAAAATGGAACGGTCCTTGCGCATGCGCATATGACATTTTTATGGACTTAAATTTTTCAGGAAAAAAAGTGAAAAATGACCCTATTTCAAAAACTATTTGCTTTTTTTCAATTTTTCTTTCAGAACCGTGTTCAATGTGTAATTATCTTTATGTCAATGTATTATTTGTCACAAGGGTTTTTTTTTTTCTATTTAGCCGTGTGTTGCCATCAATCACCAATAAGTGTCAAATGTGCTGTTTTTGACCCAAAATTATCAAAATATCCTGAATAATTGATTTTTTTGTTTTTCATTGTTGAGGTAGAACACCGGCTCTACAAAACATATCAAGGAAAATAAAGGTGTTTCACATTTGTTTTGCCACTTAAAATTACCCTCGGAAATTCGATTTTTACCGTTTGCGTGTTTACCATCTCTATATTATAATAAGGTTATTTACTCAGATTCACAACACGTTGGCACTATAGGGGGTTCACAATGAGACCCTTCTATTTATGAGTTTTGCACTGCAAAAATAAGATTTATATAAACTTGCTTTTATTAATATTATGTATTATTGTGTCATTTGTTTATATTTTCTCAGGGTTTTGGGGGCCATGGGGGCCTTATAGCCGCATCTGTTTAGATACGGGTTGTGGTGACACAAAAAGTCGAACAAGGTCGTGCGATTCCACGGAGCGATCAGAGACTCAATTCAGATTGTGTAGCAACAACGGTAGGTGACATAAGTCATTAACTGGTCATATTTTTTGTTTCACACAAAAACATTGGACAAACCATGCCAATTTGTATTCAACGGATTGTAACACTGAATATATACACTTAAAACCTGCAAAGTTAGATATTGCTGTAAAGCTTACCTTCTGAGGATTTCACTTTTACCTGAATAAGTCAATTTTTTGGGATGGGTAAAAATTATACAGGGTGCAAAATAAAATAAAAGTGCATTTTGGTCAACCAACTTGGCACAATGCATGAGATTTTGCTGGGGAAAGGTGTATCCAGACGACACAAATAGTACTTGAAGGATGTAATGATAGCTTTCCATAAAAATATTGTAGTTAAAATATTGAGGATGGTCAAAATCTATTAAATGACTCGTTTATTTTTGGGACATTTATCAGTCAAAAGTTTTCGAGTGTAAATGCATGTTTTGTACGTTACACACATTATAAACCATTAAATTTGGATGACTTGTCAATATTAGATACATGCTTTAGCATTATACATATCTCATTGGAGTATATCAAAAAATTTATGATAAATCATAACTTTCGTACACTTTTGCATGTAATCCTATATGCGAGCCGCCTCCACCGTCGCCGCCTCCACCCGATCCATCGTGTTCCCTAATTGCTTTTTCAAGTATAACTTCATTAATTAAAATCATGAGAAGTTCACTTTTTGCACATAACTAGAGTATAAATAGACCTTTCATATGACACCAAGTTTTTCAAAATACGTAAAGAAATTTGAGCAAAAATGCATGTTTTCTACAATTTGTTAGGGTAATATGTAACAAATCCATGATATTTGAGGTACCTGTTTGTGACGCAAGGCCTAAATCATTCTACTTTATCTGATAATAAGATCTGACCTAATACAAGTTGTTCGAGTTGAAAAACATCCTCTGTGGCAAAGCAAGGATAATAGTTTAACACTAATTGGTCAAGGATGGGGGGGTCCATATGGATACAACATTTGGTTTTTTGCGCGTTAGCGCAAAAACGCAAAGTAATGTTTTATTTTCCTTTTATGTATTTGTTCTAAATATGGCTATCTGTAAAAGATGTAACGGGTGGAAACGGGTGGAAACGGGTGAAACGTATCGAAACAGGTGGAACGGGTCCGGTTTGAGTTGGAAAATAAAGGAACGGGTCCGGAATGGATGGGGAAAAAAACTCAGAGAGTATAATGGAAAAATCAGCCATTTTTTTAAGAAAGCAACACTCTTAGAAATTTGAAAAAGTGTCATAAAACCCATTATGGTCTTTTTTTAAATTATTTTCCCTAAAAATAGATCTACCTTTGGAATGGATAGTTTTGGCCGTAAATACCCCATACATTGGTATGGGTTTCAGACCTTGCGAGGTCTTTGGTACTTATATAGTTACATAGACCTAAAGAAATGAATTTCAAAAATGCGAAAGATTTTTTGGTGGGAGGCTGAGGGGGAGTGTTTATTTTTTTTTGCGTTGGAGTAGGGACGTGCCAAGCAGTGCTATGGAAATTACATATGGCATATATACCCTGGAAAAAATCGAGTACAATTCTAGAACAACATTCCTGCTCATTTGGAACACAATAAATTATTGTACAGTTTTAGTACAAATATAGTACAAATTTGTGTACTATAAATGTACTCAAATTGTACTTAAATGATGTTCCAAATGTGCATCTTAGGAATGTTGTACTATTTTTGTACTCGATTTTTTCTAGTATACAAATATTCATTACTGCAAGGGGATCCATCTGTGAGCCAAATATCCCAAATTTTGAGTAGCTTTACACTGAAAATTGTGTTTCATCACTTGACAAATAATAAGTTGTCATGAAAATGGTCTAGTATGACAAACTATAATTTGTCGTGGAATTCGTCATACTAGTATTGAACGACGAATATAATTAGTCATGAAAAGACGACTTTCTCATGACAATTAGTCATGCTGAAAAATTAGTTTGTCATGAATAAAAAATAATTTGTCATGCACAAAAATTAATTTGTCATGCAAGAATAATAATTTGTCACTTAATTTGTTTATCGTCATATCGAAAGGTACCTTAATACCGGCATAGTAAATTACGAGATACGGGACATTGAAGCTAAGCATAGTCAAAAATCACGTCCAAGGTCGAATTTCTAATTTCATCAGAAAGGTTATCATTGAAGTGTATTATGTCATATTAATCAGGTTCCAACATCCAAAACATAAGAAAAATGTATTAAAAACCAAGCTAAAAATCCTCTCTCCATTCAAGATTTACTAAGTACAAAAACTTTAAACTCGATTTTCTCAGAACTATATTTTCCGAATCAGCCCGATGCCTTTTACCAATATGGGTGTAACTTCGCAACCGAACATCTAATAACCAAAATCAAGGTGTCATTTAAAAGCTTAAAATCTCAGCTTTCAGATGAGACCAAAAAATCAATTTCGATTTTGCCGACCTTAAGGGTACCTTTCGATATGACGGGTCACATTTGTCAAGTGACACTAGTTTTTCAGAGGTTTTGTTTTCGGTAGACTAATTCCATTTAAGTATGGCTCAATCCATGTGAAATCAACTAGACGAAACACTCAGGTTCTGCTTGCAGGTTTTGCAATGGCTGTCTGGTTTAGTCAATCCAGATGGACCTCGCAAGCGAACGCGAAGCGTGCGCCTACGTCGCTCGCTTGTGGGGTCCATCTAGATGGACTAGTCTGGTCAGAATCTGATGATGAAGTATGATGAGTAAGCTTAAGTATGGGAATTCTGAGTCCAGTAGTGTTGTTCTGTCCGACTCCGAATCCAATGCGGTCTGGTCGGAATGTGATGATAAGCTAAGCACAAACCTAACCTGGAATTAAAGAGTTGTTCTATCCGAATCGAAAGATGTGTTGTCGCTAATTGTCCTCCTGTGCAATCGACTCGAGAATAAAACGCCACGCCCTTGTTGAAGATACGGAAACCCGTTATATACGATATAATTCGTCAAGCAAATTCGTCAGCTCTCAGGTATGGTTAATCGTGCTCAAAGAAGTTTGTCAACATAGTTTGTCATGCGTACATTAATTCGTCTTGACCTTAGCTCATGACGATATGCATTTGTCAATTAACGAAAAGTGCATTTGTCAACCGTTCAAACTCGTCCTCCACAGATTGTAATTCGTACAGTTATTAAATCAATTTGTCCTGCATTTGTTTTCGTTTGTCATGCGCCCGCAAATATCGTCAAGCGACGAATAAGGGGAAATGCACTTGCATGACTAATTTATAACCCCTGTTTGACGACTTTTCCTCCACGTTTGACGAAATAATGTTTTCAGTATGTAGTTGCCAAAAAGTTCATTGTGGTACAGCTTTTATAAGATTGTATCCAAGTCTTATATTTTAAATTAACACAACAAAGAACGTCCTTGCTTCCAAATCAATAGTTACAGTTCTAGTTACACACTAAACGCGTTTACATGTGACTGTTTAACAATTTTTCCAAAACAGAATAATTTACATTTTAAGGTTTGCTGTTTCATTCTACACGTATTTCAACTCATTGGTCTTTGTAACTGAGGCCCTACTGTCATGGTTCGACTGAGCTGGATATTCTCTTCTTGTTCCGGACCCGTTCCTTTATTTTCCAATTCAAGGCGGACCCGTTCCACTATTTCCCCATCCATTTCGATACATTTCAACCGTTTGGACCCGTAACATCTTTTACAGATACGCGTCTAAATATAGGGCCTACCCTTCACCAATTTTCACTTGGTGGCAAAAAAAAAATCAAATCGACCCACCCATTCCCATGCTAATAAGCATAAATAAGCATTTTCGAGGGCGCTCTTCAAATTTGTTTTGCCCATAAAATCGTAAACGAACAACTGTTTTCAGATTTTATTTCAGTAATGTATTACATACTACTGATTTTGAAGAAAAATTCCAATAGGAAGTGAGTTTTCTAATTTTTGGCGGGAAAATGTTGACGTGACACGGAGAGGTTTGACCCATTTTCAATTTTTCCCTTGTTTTAGTTCTTTTGAAGTACTTTACCTGTTACCAGAGTTTCAACGTAAAATTCCATTGCAAAAGCGCTTTTGTCGAGTCCATATGGACCCCCCCCCCTTGACCACTAACGGGCACGTGGCACGTGACCCGGGCCTTGACCACTTAAGTGTTAACATGATTCTTGAGTGGAAACTCCGAGCTTATAATTTGCTTTAATTTAAATCTTGAGATATGAATGCAGAAGTAAAAGTGGAATTATGCCAATTTTTAAAGAAGAAACAAGAAAAACTCGGACTTATTCGTTGTGTACAATATGTCCCCATATGACATAATTACTGACTCTTAATGACCTCCTTTGGAGGAAAATGATGCCCAAAAATAAAAATGAATCATTTTAACTACATTTTATACGTGGAAATGTTTCTAAGTTTGAAAACAGTACACTTCTAGAACATGTTAAAACTGATTAAATAAATACTAAGTTCAAAAATAGTTCATATATTAATAAACGGGGTAGACCCAGGACATAACTAATAAATAAACCTACTGTAATTCGACTATGATTTACATATTAAACACAAAATTACCTTCATTTTATTTTCGGAGTTATGACCCTTGTGTTTTTTTTAGGAGTTATGACCCTTCGGAAAAATGACCTTCATAATATTTTCGGAACTATGACCCTTCGGAGTAATGACCCTTATGTTTTTTTCGGAGTATTGACCCTTCGGAAAAATAACCCTTCGGAATAATTAGTTCAAGCATGCTGGATATAAAGTCCGGAGTTTGTGAATGAACAGATTTGTAAACTATATGAAAAGAATCTTGAAATCAATGCGTTCCTTGAGAGGGAGCCAGTGAAGTGAAATTAGTTCCGGTGTGATTGAGTTATATTTGCGTTTCCTGGTGACTGGTGACAAGACGAGCAGAGGTGCGTTGAATATTCTGGAGACGGTTAAAGAGAGTGCTACTGATACCAACAAGTAGACTATTACAATAGTCCAATCTTGATGTGACTAATGTGTGGATAGCAAGTTTTGTAGCCTCTGTGGTAAGCATCTTTCTTGCATGGCCTATATTGACAAGTTGGAAGTTCGCAACTTTAGAAATGTTAGCAACCTGAGCACTCATAGTCATGGCTGGGTCAAAAATGACGCCAAGATTTTTGACTGGGTCAGACCCTATTGGAACATCCACACTAGCAATCCGTATTGAAGGAAGACTGAATTTGGCTAGCTGGGCTCTAAAACCAAAAGCAATAACTTCAGTCTTTTCAGCGTTTAATTTCAAAAAGTTAGCAGACATCCAAGATTGAACTTCACAGATGCACTTTTCAAGATTGTTGATGGCTGTCTCAACACCGATTATTGTTGTTGGGCATACTGTCATATATATCTGAGTGTCGTCAGCGTACGTATGGAGATCAAGTCCGTATTGGCGGATAATATTACTAATAGGAAGAGTGTAAATCAAAAACAATATAGGCCCGAGAACAGACCCCTGAGGCACACCAAATTGAAGACTCTGTGTAATTGATCCTTCTGTACACACACGTTGTGTCCGTCCAGACAAGTATATACGATTTGAACCATAATAGCACAATTCCAATAAGATCCTGAAGTCTTTTTATGAGCACAGAATGATCTATAGTGTCAAAGGCACTACTAAGGTCTAAAAGTAGGAGAATGGTGATACATCGTCTTTCCATGGCCGATAAGATGTCATTATGGACCTAAATCAATGCCGTTTCTATACTATGGAACTGTTTATATGCACTCTGCAATGGTTCATGAATATTGTGGCTTGACATATAACCGTTCAATTGTCTGGCAACAGCCCGCTCAAGTACCTTGGAAATAAAGGGGAGATTGCCTACCGGGCGATAGTTTTTCAAGATATTATGATCCAATGAGCTTTTCTTAAGCAAAGGAATACTTATCGCTGATTTTAAAGCTGCTAGAACATTACCCTCAGCAAGAGACATGTTGATCAACGCAGTGACTGAGATGGTAAAAGAGTATCTAATTGCTGTTTATTAATCAACGAAGGCATTGGATCGAGACTATTTGAAGGACTCGGAGACTTAACGATGATTTCCCTGATATCATCATCAGACATAGGAATGAAATCAGTCCATGTACAGTTCCGGTGTCTTGTTTGCAAAGCAGAGGAAGCAGATTCACCGATAGGAGATTGCAATGATAATCTTATATTGGCAATCTTGGACATGAAGAAGTCAGCAAATTGATTTGCCAGTCTTGTTGGACAGTCATGCTCGGGAAGTTTTGAATGCTTCTTTTTATGCAGCAGGTCACTAATGATGGAAAACATGGCTTTAAGATAATTCCCAAAGTCGAGAATGTTTTGGTTATAAAAGCTGCATTTTGCATTATACAGGGCAATGTTGTACTTATTCCGAGCTTCCTTAATTTGAGCTCCTGGCCATCTAAATTTCGATTGCAGATCCAAGATGGCGGCCAAAATGCGAAAAACACAAAAAAATCAATACAAAATCGCATGCATCGCCAAATGTGCTGACCAATTTGTGTATATGACAAATTTTAATAATATAAACCGAATGATATCAGTCCCACTTATCAGTCAGGGCCACATATAATTCGACTGCAAATCCAAGATGGCAGCCATAACGCTAAAAACACTCTAAAATCAATTAAAATCACACATACCCGCATTATGCAGACCAATGTTACTATTTGATCATTTCTAAGCTTATAAACCGAATTCAAATCAAATTATATATCAGGACAATATGACTTTCGCCTGAAGATCCAAGATGGCGGTCAAAATGCTTAAAGCACCTTAAAAATCCAACCAAAATCAATGAAAATCACATACACCATACATATATAGAAAACTATATATATTTCGAATCCTTAAAGCATTACAATTAATTTTATATATTAGTTGACCTAAAATGAGTTTTTTGCTTGTTTAGGTGCATTGATGGTATATGTATCCTTTGATTATAAAATTAGTCCCAACATTGCTAAAATATGGTATAGAATTCCAGCAATGGTCACATTTCACATTTTCAGACCCTCTGACCCCCTCCTCGAAATTAGTTTTTCGGCCCGCACTGTCTCATTTTTTGGCCGATTTCAATATAAAAGGTGTCAAAATGATCAGGAGATCATACTGCATCAAATGAGCTTTTCCCCTAAGTGATTTGAAACATCACCATTCTATAACCCACCACTAATCAGTGTATGTGGATTCATACTGTCATACATTCGGTACCGAATGTATACTTATACTTGTGACGTCAAAATCATTCGACACCGAATGAAACTGGATTACCATGTCGAGTTGAAACGGATTAAATAGCCCGCTTGACAACACTATTCAGCACGTATTGATATAAATATATCTTTCTCCGGTTCATACTTATGCCGAGCATATTTTGACGTCACAAATATACATTCGGTAGAGTATGAATCCACCTATACCCTGAAAGATTCAACACGATGTGTGTTGAAATAAAACTTTTATTTGATTTTAAAACTTTTAAACTCTCTTTTCTTAGAATTGATTTAATGTAACATGGGAACTTTTTTTACTGTACTAGAATCTTCAGTACACATTTACAGATATCATTATGAACAAACATTTTTCAAGTACATAAAAAAAAAGAACTAGAAAAGTACTTTTTTTCGGAAATGAGTACAGTTTTAGTACACTTATAGTACATTTCGAGTACACCTTAAGTGTATTCGAGTACACTTTAAGTGTAATTCGAATACACCTTAAGTGTATTCGAATTTTTCCAAGGTGGTCATAACTTGAGCAAAAAAGCAATTACACAAAATTGGTACGATGTGCCGTTTTTGAGATAGAGGCATATATTAACAGGGAAGTAACCAGGCTTTGCACACCGATCCGTGTTATGGCGTTCAATGGAGCTCAAATTGGGGGTATTCGGGTCCACTCGAGACAAGCCGAATCTTCACCGACCATCAGCAGGCGATATTTGCTATTGTGTGTTTTCCCCGACGTCAGCAGAGATGCGTAATTTAAGTTCATTTTATCCAGCTCGCGTTAAATGTGTTAAGATTTACGCAGACAGTGCGCCTAAACAAAACAGACGCAAAAGATCACGGAAACACTAAAGTTGCACGACAAGTTCTAAGGCAGCTTCTGTGAAAACCTGAATACCCCCAATTTCGCCTCCATGCCGGAAATAAAAATGGCGAAGTGGTTGGTATTTTCCATGTAAATCTTTAGATCAAAAGCAAAATCGTTAAAGTTCGTTGACCTTTAGTATTGGGTCAAATTTTCAAACTGCTCTGATTTCAATGAAAATAGTTTCAAATTAATAAGCATTACCGTATTGTTTTGAAAACTATATTCTTCGATGCACCTTCTGTGACAGGACCTTCCAAAACAATAGGTCAAAGGTCAATTGCTAATACAGGTCTATGGGCTTCAAACCTCAACCCATAATTCTTTCACTCCTGAGAATCGTGGAAGTACCAAACTATATATTTTCTAAATCAGCTCAACAGTCCCTTAAGTTTAAGCCTATTTTCATTAAAGTCGGAGCAAATTGAAAATTTGACCCTAATACAAATAGTTTTCTTCAACTGGTCAACGAACTAATTATTTTGACCCCTAAAGAAACATTATTCGAAGTTTGTGTAATTGACTAAGGTCGAAATCATACTCGATCTCTAAACAAATGTTTTCCTACCAAACATTTGGTCGTGACGTCAAAATGACGATTGACTCCAAACAATACAACTTCAACACCGAGTTGAGACCAAATACATTTTCATGCTAGAATGCACATGTTATTGAATTGCCATACCTTGGATCAAATGCTTGCTACCCGTTCATACTTTAAATTCGATGGCAAATATTTGGTGACGTCACGACCAACTGTTTGATAGGAAAACAATTGTTTGGAGGCCGAGTATGATTTCACCCTATCTTGCTATTTATAACATAGGAAGAATTTGACAATGGCATACGTTAACAATTTATCCTCACCACAACAATAATTATTCACTTTTTGTTCTGATTAAAGCTCTCTTAAACCTACCAATGACTGTCAAGGTTCGCCAGGTGAAAGCGTTCCGTGAGACGGTAATCGCAGAAGTTGCCATACCCATCACTGAAGTCATGAGTAGCTGGTTTCTTGATGTTCATTTCCCGCGTCATGTTTTTGATCTGAAGGTAAGATTCTCTGCCACCAGTAACCATGGTAACACTTGACGGCAAAATCAAATTGGTGAATCTAACTAGAACATTTTTGACTTGATATATGTTAAAATCATCGATATACACGCAATACCTAGGGAGCAAAACTCCATATTTGGGGTAAAACTTTTAGTATGTCCTATTTAGGAGAGCACCATTAGATTTCCAGGGGGAGAGCAGGACGTTTTGGGGGAAATAAAATTCCCCCTCCATAGGCAGAAGAAAAAAAAAATCACCCCTGAACATGGAATAGGGGAAAAAAACTTTAATTTCTAAGAAAAAAAAAACCCCCCCAAAGGGAACCCAAAAAAAAAATCAACCCCGAACTTAACTTCCTGCTGATTCCTTGGAAATATTATGGTGCTCCCCTTAGATGGTCTTTTTGGACCATATATAACATCAGTAGGGTGGACTCAAAGTTGCTTTGGACCCCGCAGAAGGGGATGAAATCATTGCATGGGTCAAATTTTAAAATTGATCAAATCTTGGAAATTGAATTTAACTTTAACACTACACGAATTTATCCCCACCTGGAACCTTTTCGCGTCATCAGCAGGTGGTATATGTCTCTCTTGTTTTCAGACTGGAAACACTGATTTTTGTCTGGAATTTGGTTTTACTTGTTGAGTTCTCTCTAACTAAATTGACTTTACAATGGGATCTTGATGGCGCATGAACATTTCGCGAGGGCGCTGTTCATCAATAGTTTATGACCCTGTTTGAGATAGCATAACATGACATTCCTTCGCAATCCCAATTTATTTTTTTTCACATAAGTTATGTACCCAACTTAGGTTCCAAAAATATATTTAATTTTGGTTGGGATGAGCTTGGCGCTCATTTTAACACTTACTTAGAATGTGCATATTATTTACGTTGTTTTTACCCCAAATTTCAGTATGTTTTTCTTCGGCCAAACCGAATTTACGGCAAGAACGTGGGGATTCATAGACATCATGTTGGTATGATATTGAACCACTGCATTTTTTTTTCATAAATTGACCCGATGATCCATCCAACTTTATTATGCAACACACACTGAAAACCTAAACTGGTCAGTGTGACTAATTTTAAGCTAGTCCAGACGGTACACATCTAGACTAGCTTTAAGTTAGTCTGTATTGCTGGACTAACAAGGATGATTAACTTAGCCTAGTCCAGCCTGCTGGACTAGTCTCATTTTACTTGCTTGGCTAGTTTTAAGTTAGTCTGTTGACCAGCTTGACGTTAGTCCAGCAAGCTTGACTAGTTTAGGCTAGTCGCTTGACTAGTTACTGACTAGTTTTAAGTTAGTCCAGACGGTACACATCTTGACTAACTTAACGTTAGTCAAGCAGACTTGACTAACGATACGTTAGTCAAGCGGGACTAGGCAACGTTAGTCAGGCAAGCTAGTCGAGCACGCCAGTGCACATGCATGTACGATAACAAGCTTTTAAGCTTAATCCACGATGTATATATAGCTAATTCGTCAATAATGTTGAGAGAGGTTTAAGAGTGACATATGACCAAAATAGTCCGTGAGCTGCATATAATCAAATGTTATGATTCACGATACATCAGTACATAATGGTGATATTTATGAGGTCAAACAACGGCACGATGTTTTACATGTCTGTGCTGTCCACCATGTTGCCATCAATGACTCCACCTGACCGTGCTCAGCCTGACTAACTTAAGCTAGTCAAGCCAGCTCGACCAACTTGAAGTTGGTCAAGCTCTTTTGTACTGTCAAGCTAGTCAAGCTCTCAGTCTGGCAAACTCGTCAAGCAAGGTTTTGCACGTTAGTCAAGTGGGCTTGACTAGTTTACAAGCTAGTCAAGCAGGCTTGACTAGTTTAAAGCTAGTCAAGCCTGGCTTGACCAACGTCAAACTAATCAGGCAAGCTGGACTAACCTGCCTGACTGGTTTAAAGTTAGTCAAGCAGCTGCTTGACTAGTTAAAGTTTTCATTGCAGTCCAGTTATTTGTAAAATGTTTGTAACTGTCCATGAAATAAAATATGAACTTTTGGTTAAAAAATGAATAAATATCCATCTCAAATAACAGTGCCTATTCGAACATTGAAAATTACCATAGATTTAAAGGGGAGATACCAGGCAAACCGCCATTTTTATTCCGGCATGGAGACAAAATTGGGGGTATTCGGGTATTGGCCGATAGCTTGCCGATGATGCATCGCACTTTGTCATAATGCGCGAATATTGAAGCACGCACACACGCTTTGCGTGCAGGTTGGCGTATCATTCGCGTCAAGTATTATTTGCGAGGTTGTTTCTGCGCGTAACTAAGTCTCGGCACTCGGAGTTGATTTTGCCGCGAACCGAGTTGGACCCGAATACCCCCAATTTGAGCTCCATGGCTGACGACGCCATTACACGGGCCGGTATACAAAGCCTAGTATCTCCCCCTCTATATCTATGAAAATTACGCATCTCCTTATTCCGCTGTTAAATTTAAGTACAGGCTCCATAAGGAATATGAAATATACATGTAGTAACATCCTTATTCCGGAAGAAATTTTCTTACTGTTACTCTCAAAGCTATTTTCCATCAACATTTTGGTATTTTGGTACAGTTTCAAAGTCACTTTAACCCATTTTTTGAACACTTTTGGGCCCGTATTCCAGAAAGATGTTTAGATAAACTACGGTTTTAATACTCCTCAACAGCACGGCTCATTGTACTGTTTCTCTGCAATGTTGCGTATCATCCTGGACAGTTGAAAATCAGTTAAACCGTGGTTTAGCTCAACACCTTTCTGGAATACGGGCCTTATAAGTGTTTCAGATACTGTTTCAAAGTGCCGCTAACTCATTTCTGCACATAGAAACATATTTTGGCGGCCATTTTGGATCTCGATATAAGCTTATAATATTGGAGTTGGAACAAGCAAACAACCTGATATGAGAAGAAACACTTCTGACCACATAGCCATTTTCTGTCGTTTATTTTTAACATTTGGTGTTTTATACTGTTTTGTAGTGCCTCTAACCATGCTAACCCATTTTGAACATAAAAACATATTTTGTCGGTCATTTTAGATCTCAGCTCAGGCGCCATTTTGATTTTGATACAAACTTACAAGACAAGGGCCAATTTATATTGTTGTAACCCTAAATGTTATTTCCTGCTGATTTTTTATGATTTTAAAGACTGTGACGTCAAATTGACGATTGACTCCAAATAAAATAACTTTTGAGACCAAATAAAATGTCACGCTAAATATGTCTTGTATGGCCATATACATTGCCTCATTTTCACAGGTTGCTCTCACTAAATGACCCTCATTTCATATGAACATTGCATTTGTTACCGGTTTATAGTATACATTCGATTGCAAATATTTGGTGATGTCACGACCAAATGTTTGGTTGCGAAAATTTTGTTTGGAGGCCGACTATATTTTGAGCCTAATATCAAAAGTGGTCAAAAACATATTATCCTTGGGTTGAACATTTATTTATATAACATTCCTATTAGATATTATGTTTAAAGGAAAGGAATTTCAAAGGAACAATTCGGACAGGATCCTTTATGCTTCCTATATTTTCTATATCCTTTCTACGC
>JXSR01S018414.1:12111-24115 GCA_000969725.1 Ophiothrix spiculata
GGTGCTGGAAGACACCATTGACCAGCTGGCTATTCTGGGAAAGATTATGCCACAGACGTATGAAGGTAGACCAGATGCTAATGAGGTAGGTAAATAGAGGAAGACGGAGCTTACACCACTAGATGTGGTGTATCTGGGCACGGTGCTGGAAGACACCATTGACCAGCTAGCTATTCTTGGCAAGATCATGCCACAGACCTATGAAGGTAGACCAGATGCTAATGAGGTAGGTGAATAGAGGAAGACAGAGCTTACTCCATTAGATGTTGTGTATCTGAGCACGGTGCTGGAAGACACCATTGACCAGCTGGCTATTCTGGGAAAGATTATGCCACAGACGTATGAAGGTAGACCAGATGCTAATGAGGTAGGTAAATAGAGGAAGACAGAGCTTACACCATTAGATGTGGTGTATCTGGGCACGGTGCTGGAAGACAACATTGACCAGCTGGCTATTCTTGGTAAGATTATGCCTCAGACATATATGAAGTCTGATTCTCTCGCTGCCCAAGCATCAAAGTATACTCCTCAAGGAACTGATACAAAGCTCAGACTAAATTGATTTTGATGCACAATGCACATTTAAGCCATGCTGACTCTCCGACCTGTTGCTTATTAACCACTGCAAATTGAGGTGTTTGCACAGTAACCACCAGAAGTAGAGCCAAGTAGAATCATGTGTTTCAGAGAAATTTTATAGGAGGATATTCATACAGGCTTCATGTGTAGGGTGACCAAGAGAGATGTATATGTCTTTCTTTACTCTGAATCTTTGAAAACAAAAGTTTGTTCATACATCGAAAAAGTAAACTAAAAAAACTCAAATAAATGATGCATGTTAACCACTTTTATTAAATTTCTTTTTAGAGGATTTTAGATGTGAAAAACGTATAATGAAATAGTGTTGCATCAGTTAATCGGTAAAACCACCAAATTGCCAATTATGTTAACCGATTATTGATTTAGGTAAATGAAACTCCACTTTGATTTTATTGGACAGAAAAACATGTTTAACTTTAAATCATTATTTTAGACATCCTAAAATCATATTTGTAGATCACAAGGTTAAAGGGACTAGCATAGTTTCCACCTAGAATTAAAAACTTATTGAAATACTTTAGATATAGCTAAAAAGTATAATAAAATCCAAAAACCTGCAAAAGTTTTCACACAAATTGAGAGAGAACTAATTTGCAATATATCGTTCTTTGATGGTGGTGTAACTATCCTGTGTTTCCTAAAATCCTAAATTTGTACCTCAGATGGATTTACCAGATAAAAGATCAAACAAATCTCCTAGATATTATTTAATACATATTAAAAGAGAAACCATTTCATCAAAAATAATTGTTTTGGTCATCACAGGTGTAGAAACAAGATTTTTGTAAGTTTTCAAACTAGAAACACTGTTTTCACACCACTTTTTGTCGCCGGTGACAAAAATTAAAGTAGGTAAAGAATTGCAATTTTCTCCAATATTCCTCAAAATCATGGAAAACTGCTTGTAGGTTACATTACTATAAACATGTTCTATCGATTAAAGTAAAAAATTATGTAGGTAAAAAATTAGTGGGAAGAATCTAGGCCAGTCCCTTTAATATAATAAATCCTTGGTTTTCTTCTATGCAAAGGCTGTCGGCAAACAAAAAGAGATTAGTGTATTTTATTTTTCTTATTCAATATTTGCAATGAACATCATTTGCACGGTTTATTTAAAAGACCCTGCATGCGGTCAATAAAATTAATTGCTATCAATTCTGGTTCTGACCAATTAGTTTTCAAATAATTGGTAATTGGGATAACCGATTATTAGCTTATCAGTGCATCACAAAATTCACTATTATGAAATAGTATAAAAGGTTTGAGATCCTATCCTGTCCAAATTCAAAATTTTAAATTACATTTTATTTCACCTACTTTAGATGGTTGGAGATGAGATTGGAGAAATCATTGACAACCAGAAGCAACTAGACAATAAATATGAAGACCTGATCACAAGGAGAGCAGAACTCCGAGCAGGGTCCCGGAAGGATGCGGCAAAGCTACAAGATAACAACAAAGAGATCGGCACCGTTGTGGGTGGTATCCGCCATGCTACACAGACCTTCTCTAAGAGTCTCAAGCAGAGTCCACTAACATCTGATAACCTCATCAAGATGCAGAATGATAGGTAAAGTCCCGGGGGGGGGGCACTCATTTTTGAAAATGATACATGTAGGTATGTCAGGCGTTAAGCGCGGGAATGGGGTCTACTGAACTGATTTTGAGCAAAAATATGGCCTTTGAAACTGATTTTTGAGGGTCTAGTGAACTGAAATTTTTGCTGAAAATAGGCATCAGAGCTAAAAAATTCACAATTTTTGCTCAATTTCTGTATTTCAATTTGCTGATTAGTTTATGCGTCTCCCCTAAATGAAATGTTTATGCAATAATAGGACACAATATTGAATCATAACATCAGACTGAACAAATCTTTCATAAGCTAGCAGATATGGGATAGTGTAGCTCCACTGGGGTAAAGTCATATGATTATTCACCACTAAATAGCAACCGGGATGATCAAAATGGGGACTATTTGCAGGCTTTCAAGTCTGGAAATTGCAGAGCTCTGTCAATAAATCTCCAAATTTAGGGCATCTGGCTGGAACATATTCAATTTGATGCCTTAAAACCATAGATATAGCGCACGGGCACACAACCAAATGCCTGGATAAGAGGAATAATCGATAAGTGTAAGCTTAGTGGAGAAGAAGACTAGCTGTTCCGACTAGTGCAGATATCTGAACCACATTGCCGATTAGTTTACGTGTCTCCCCTTGAGATGGATTCAAACAAAATTACACCACCGTAATTGAAATTCTAATGTGTATCTTATTCCACTTTGTCTACTCCTTCAGACAATTCCTACAGGATGTGTTATCTGAAACCCTAGATGAGATCTCCAGTGACAGGACGTTCATGGCGCTCATCAATTCTGTGACTCTAGAAAGACAGAAGAAGGAGGAATTGCAGAACACAATTCTCAAGTGAGTATTCAAATTTGGTTCATCTTAAATGGTTTGCATCATTGATGGCACTTGCTGTTAAGCTAAACATCCTGCAGTAAACATCCTGCATATTTTTTTGTTCTTATTCCTATGTTATCAGCTCCAAGCAGGCATTATCTGGATTTATGTACTCTTTTCTGAAACAATTAAGTTTTTCAAGGTTAAAACTGCATGGCCCGTATTTCAAAAAGAAGTTTAGTTAAACCAAGGTTTTATTTTCCCGTCAACAGCACAGCTCATTGAACTGTTCTGCTTAAAAGCTGCAACAATGGTGCATATCATTCCTGGACAATTTTTGTTCAGTTAAGACCGTGGTTTAACTAAACACCTTTCTGGAATACGGGCCTGTGTGTTTTGCATAAGTGCCTGTATCCCGAATCTCTATTCTTGTTAGCTCTGGTACGGTAAACTCATTAGGTGCCAGTAAAGTATGTGTTTTGTGCAAAGATAATTCCTGCGCCCATCAACCCGTGTATCTAATGCCAATGGCGCAATCAACAAATGTTTGTGATTAGCACACGAACATGAGAGATGATGTCTTCCAGCTAGAGCTGCTTCACAACAGCTAAAACTTCACTCAAGTAAGACATAACCAGTGCACAATTGATTGATTTCAAGTGTTTACTGTCATGCTATGTAATTGTCAAAAGTAGAACTTGGATAATATTTGAACTGCAGTAAACATCCTGCATTCATTATAATTTCATTAAATTTAAATACATAAGGGAATCTGTTTATTGAGAAAAGAGGTGTCATGGTTAAGCAAACACAAGATCCCATATGATTTTTTCTGGCCTTTAACTCAGTGGAATGAAAAAAAAACTCATCATTGAAACCAACCAGAAATTGTGTTATTCTTGATATCATTTACCTTAATTTTTGTAACTGAGCACCCTAATTCTTCTTGCATAAATTTGGGGGCAAGGTTAAACATGCCACACATTTATGTGAACTAATGTGGTTTACCTTTAATTGTGTAAACAGTGCAGGGATTCATGTTTAATCTCAGCAACAGTCAGTTGCTATTCCAATTTATACACAAGTTGCAAATGATGTAATTGGAGGCATAATTGTAATGATTTTTTAATAGAATATTGCATTGGCAAGTGTTTTTATGCTGTTAAAAAGAGGTCATGATCTGTGTGATTTTATTTGTTTACTATTGCTTGTTCAAAGCTTAAAAAATGTACAAGACCAAATAACCAACCTAGACTTATACATGCTAGCCAAAGTAGCTTTGAAAAATAAAATGAAAAAAAATAGCAAAGAGAGGATCGTTAGCGATTACCTGCCCTGTAAAACACACTTAAATTAAGTGTTCTAATAGCAATTACCTTATGAGCCGCTTCAAAACTCAACCAATGGTGCGACGGTTATAGGTGGTTCACATTGTTCAAAACAATATCAACCAGCCAAGAACCAAACCTGCCAGTTGATTTTGAAGCGTCTCTTTGTGAGAACTGAAACTCGTGTTGGTATCAAATTCTAGTCAGTGACCAAGGCCAATCATTATTTATACTTGCTTTAGCATATATCTTCTTTTATTTTGCAACCTTTAGAGAAGAAGAGGGACGAAAAAAGATCAAAAGTCTTCAGAAGCAAATCCAAAATGTGAGAGTTGAACGTGAAGAAGAGATCCAGCAGCGTAACCAGATGATAGCGCATCTCAAGGATCAGCTTCAAGAAATGAAAGCCAAGACGAGTATGGAGGGCAAGTACATCCAGAAGGATGCTGAGGTTGCCGTAGGGCAGACACAGAAGAGATGTACGCTGGCTGAGAAGGACATGAAGGAGGAGATTGAGGTAAATTATAGTAAAGGAAGTCTTAGGTCTACAAGGCCTATATTGGCATATGTCATGAAACGCAGTGAGAGATCTACTGGATCAAGTTTTTGTTTCGCGGTAGGGGTATGCTGCTTGAAAATTTGAAAATATTCAAGAAACAAAGACCAATCCTTGTACCAAATTGTCAAATTTTGAGTTAAAGTTATACAAAATTGCAATTTTCTAGGAAAATGTGCACTGTTATGTGCAAATTGTCCCATTTTTTTGGTGAGCAAATGTTCAAATTTGCACTTATTTTTTTAAAATGTGAAAAGTGGACATCAAAGAGTTAAAGTTTGCAGATAAAAGACCCATTGAGGTGATCTGATTTAGCTTCCCATGTTGGTAGCACTGACGTCCATAACTTTATGTAGTAAGTACCCCTCCCCTCTCAAAATGGGGCATTGTCAGTGGTGTAACCAGCGGGAGGGGGGGGGGGGGCCTTGCCCTTTCGCCCCAAAATGAAATTTGACTTTGTATATGGGTCTATGGAGAACTTCTATTTTTGCTTTTTGCTCACCCCCTTGAAACATGTCTGCCCCCATCTCGCCCCCTCATTTCAAAAAGTCTAGTTACACCACTGCACCATTCTGAATATGCGAATATAATTTGATGAACAGCAAATGTATCAGTTAACACCAAAGTCAGGTAAACCATGATATAAGTGAGCTTGAATGTGTGATTTCACATAGAATTCGTACTTTGGGGAAGCGGTTGCCTGGTGCAATAATACTGACCCTACTTTACACCAATGAGTCCTGGTTTGATTTTCAATAGATCTGACACTGAATGTGCATTTGGTATGCAGTTCATACTTGCTTCCACATGTTAATCCTTGGGTACTCCAGTGTTTCTCCTTCATTTAAACTGAATAAAGAAAGACCCTGTTAAAAACAAGGTTGTTAGAGGCTTTCTTGGGATATCCTTGGCTATCCGCCTGAGGAATTCTGCTTTCTCCTGGTTTTATGGTTCATTTAGATTTGTTAACGGACACATTCAGAGACTGTTCATTAAATCATTGCTCGTTCATTGAATGTGGGAAAATATTCATTGTACGGGTTCATATGTAATGTTATGAAATACAAACATACATAAATGATGCTCACAGACAAATTTTCTAGCAGATACCAAATTTGTTGGTTAATATGTTACTTTCAATCCACCTAACAATTTTTCTACTCAGATAAATGTTACCTTTAATTGATAGTTGAAGAAAGATGTTGTATTCCCTCACATTAGCGTCATGTGAACCAGTTTTTTGTGTTGTCAACCAGTATCTTTTGGCATACATGTACACTGTAAACCATTGCTCAGTAGAAACAGCTCTTACAACCACACATACTTGCAACCAAAATGTTTCTACTGGAACTGCTCCGTAGAAACACTCAATAAGGCGTTGGCGCACAATTAGGCCACAACTTTGTGCGGCCGGCCGCAACCTGGCCACAGCCTTAATTTTCCAAAATGGCGGCCATAGGTTTGATTGTTCACCTCAAGATTATTGTAAAATATTCATTACATGTTTTGAAATTATTTAGAGGTGTATAATAATCAAGTCCACGGTCGCCATCTTGGAATATTAAGGCTGTGGCCAGGTTGCGGCCAGCCGCAAATAGCTGTGGCCCAATTGTGCTCCAGCTCCTTATCTTCACAAATAAATTTTATATTTATTTAAAGTTATGTACCTGCATCTGCGTGAGAAAATTGCTTTATCAATTTAACCAATGACACCAGTCGTTATGTGAGTGCAAGAAAGTCATATCTGCAATAGCTGCCTTTTGTCATAAATTTGGATTGCACACTTTATAATCTCCAGTCTTGGGTCAGTGGTTCTTGAAATGAATCTTCAGGTGACGGTATCACCTGAAGAACCATTTCAAGAACCACTGACATAAGACAGGGAAATTTCAGGAATTTTTCACATTCTTGTAACAAGGCATATAATAAATATAACTTAGGGCAGCCATTGCAGATACAACTTTCTTGCACTCACATGACGACCTATATATGTTTTCAATTTTCAGCTCCTGAGGAAGAAGATTGACAAAGAGATCAGAGTCAATCAAGAAATTGAGCAATATTTGAAAACACATCAGCAAGAGTTGGAGGAGAAGGTGGAATACTGGATGGAGAAATATGACAAGGATGTAGAAGCTAAGACGCATGAGTTAGAAGTCTTAAAGGCATCAAAGGCTAATGATCTGGCTAGGCTGCAGGAGCTCACCAAATTGGTAAGAAGAGTCCCTCCACCACCACAGGGTCCAATTTCACTCAATTTAAATGCATTGTAACTACATTATGATATCAGAGCTTCTTGAAGCTTATGGCTACCACTTACAAAGGGAGGTAGTCAGTAGCATTGAAAGGCTGGTCTTATTAGTCTAATTGAATACTTGATTGCAAGAAGAGCCCAACTTCACCATTTTGGTCAAACTGTGCTCAGACTCGCCAACCCTGCCACTTTAGTTTCTATCCTGTGGTTGGCATTAAGTTTGCATGTTGTGCTATAAACGAGTTTGCTTGGTTGACCCTGTGTCACTCACACCCCTGCAAAAGGAGGTAGTCAGTAGCATTGAAAAGCTGATCTTATTAGTCTAATTGAATACTTAATTGCAAAAAGAGCCCAACTTCACCATTTTGGTCAAACTTTGCTTAGACTCTCCAAACCCTGCCACTTTAGTTTCTATCCTGTGGTTGGCATTAAGTTTGCATGTTGCGCTATAAACGAGTTTGCTTGGTTGAGTGTGTGTCATCAAAACCCTATCTAGAAATTTTTCTCAGATTCTTGGAATTAAATAATTTTTCCCTAAGGCCACTAAATGGGATCAACTTTCTCAGTAGAGAGGCTTTCTCAGAACAACCAGCATAAACAATTTTTTTTCTATTCTTTGATTTTTTTTAACAGTATTTTTGTTCTATTCTTTGATTTTTTAACAGTATGGTGAATATGAACAGACAGTGGTAGAAGACAGAATAGAGAAAGAGAAGGAGAGAAGGAAACAAGAGCAGGAGCTAGAGGAGCTCAAGTCAACTGTTAAGGTGAGTCCAAATCTCAGTAAATCTAATTCCGAATCTGTCTTAAGAATCAAATATTTTATGTTTTGGAGCCTTCATGTTAATGTTGATTAGTGTGAGTTTTTTCTGTGTATAAGAGCATTTGTAAATGAAGCCCTAAATGTGGACAAACACATGAGAAAGCACTTCCAACTGCAGAACAACAGAAACCGGGGATGTCTACAATACCTGATAGTCCCCTCTTTGATGGAAATATATTCCAGCATATAAGGCCAAGTAAAATAATATAATAGTATCTCATCCAAATTTTTTGAAAAAAGGAGGATGAGGGCAGTTGTTTTTTAAACTTACCCTGCAAATATGGGACATCCCATTTTTAATGGACATTTAAGAGTTGAAATATGGGAAATCCAGCCAAATACAGATACGCATGTAAAGACTGCATAAGAGAACATTTCAAGATCGATCAAGAAGTGTAGATTGTGAAATAACTCGGATTTTCAGTGAAATTTCAGGGGGAAAAAGAAAATTTGTGAAACGAAAAAAAAAAAAATTGATGCGGCAGCCAAAATGCATGCGTGCAAGGATGAGAATTTATTTTTTTACTTGGCTTAAGGGGCAGCCTGTAGTTTTAGGTATAAGGCATGTCCCCGATTTAATGGTATTTTTTCAATAGATCATTGGTTGGAAGTAAAAAATCGAATGCTTGTGTCATCAGTTAGGGGTAATTATTGATGCCCCCATCACACACACACATCCCTGAAATAATCGAGGACAAGGACCTAGAACCAAAAGCAAAATTTAGTCACATTGAGCAGCTGTTGAGTATATGAACATACTGAGAAAAATGGCAAAAACATGATTTCATGGTTTATGTGGGGGAAAATGTGTCATGCATATCAGTAGTAGCAGATATAAGAAGTTCAAGGCCTGTATAGTGTTATGATCCCAAGTTGAAACAAATAGATTTCTACGTATATTCATCACAGATAAACTTTCATTCTGAACTTTTCTATGCCTTTTTTTTTATTATAACAGCTTCAAGCATGGTGGCGTGGTGTCATGGTCCGTAAACAGCTTGGTCCCTACAGTAAGAAGAAAAAGAAGAAGGGAAAGAAAGGAAAGAAATCAGGAAAAGGAAAGAAAGGCAAAAAGAAGTAGACATTATAGTTAATCCAAAGAGATTTTTTAATTACATAATTCTTATGATTGTTAATTCCGTCCTTATGTGTACTTAAATTATTTTTATTCCGTCCTAGTACGTAACTTAATATATAAAAATAAGGGTATAGTTACTTTCCGTCCTTATAGATAACTGAATATATAAGAGTAGTGATATTAGTTAATTCTAACTAATTCTCAAGTATATGGGCATATATATCACATCTGGTGTCATATTGAAATATGCTGGAATATAAGTATTTTGCATTTCCAGAGAACAAGGGGCAACAACACTATCCTTTTAGTTTTAATGTAATCTTGTTATGATCTAAATGCCCCATGTGGTACAAACACTAGCAATTTAATGACACGTAAAGGCAGTATACATATCATTACAATGGATAGAGTAACAGTGGAATGAGTAGCATGATAGCGGTGTGTACGCCTCACAGAATACTGGATTATTCAGGGCATAGTATATTTTTATTTCTCTGAAAAACAAATGAGATTACAGTAACAATTTACACTAAAGGATAGTGAGAGGCATAGCAAGGCATTAGTGTAACAGATTTTATGATTCCTTCAATCTAACAAGACAGTTCAACAAGAAATGCAGGGGCTGATTTTATTGAAATGGTTTTTAGCGAAAACTGCCGTAAACCAAGTCAGTTGCCAGGCTATCGAAAATTTTAGTTTGCTCTGTTTTTTAGCATTTCTCCAATGCCTTTTCACCATATCACTTGAAAATCATCATTAATGATGCCATCTCAAGTATGTCATAAAGGAATGCTTTTAAATGTGGGCACCCAAAAAATGTGGATTTGTCACATAAAGAATGATTTATGCATCAGATGTTGTCATATCTTTTCTATAATCCCATAACATCAGGGATGTAAGTTTTCAGGAAATGTCCTGAATTCAGGATACTGAATACTAAAAATATCTTGTTTTCAGGAATTGTTGTCCTATATAAAAGATTAAGAAGAGTGGTCTTTTAAGTAATTTTTAAGACATTTCAGGACATTTTTACTTAAGTGACTTGCATCCCTGTAGAATGTCATAATTTTGGTATGATTTTAATTGGGTGGATGGAGGCAGTACAGTTGTGGTGACAAAAATTGTCCATCAAATTTTCTGTCAGTTCTTTTCATAATCCAGTATAATAATGTAATTTTCGTAAAGACAATTTATTGGTTATCAAAAACTAGTTGGAAATTAACCCAAATTAAGTAATTAACACTAATAACTAGTCTCCCCTGATACTCTAAAATTCCTATACTGTTACTCTGATGGTGTAAACGTGTTGATACTAGATGGAAGGTATGGAGTTACTTCGGAACAGAGCTTTAATTTCATTATATGGATGTATTGCCTGTACAATATGATACTGGGTATAGTTTGTAGTAGTAATTTGGATATATGTATATTGAAAATGAGAAAAGTTCTGCTAGAAACAAATTTATGTCTTTACCATTCTACCACTGTCTTTTGTATTTTAAGTGTTTTAATCCTCAATACAAAGAAATGTAGGTATATACAAACTTGTCTGTCACACAGCTTTGTTGTAATTTCCTCTGTAGAAAATTACACAACATGGTGGTTATCTACACTGCCGCTCTAAAGTATTTCCGCATAAAACCTTTATTCAGCCATATCTCCAAGGCGTCTATCCGATTTTCATCATTTTTTGACAGAGTGTTTATTGTATAATTATCAAAGTAACTATTCTAGAATTGCATTCATTGCATTTGAAAATATGGCATGTAATGCATATAACTACTTTTGCCTGAACATAAAAAAATTGAGTTTATATACATTTCTGCGCATTTATTTTAAAACTCACAACCTAAAAATATTCTATCCGGTTACAAGGTAATAATGAGGTTATGAAAAATTGATTAGTTACATAGTAAGGAGATTTGTATTTGTTGTGTATTTATATATGGTCCATGAAATCAGCCATTTTTATAGCAATGGCAGATCAAAGAAGAAGAAACATTGATTTATTCATATGGAATAGATATACTAGTATGAATCTTTGATGATTCTAGGTCGTTTAATATAAAAAAACAAGGTTTTTGAACGTTTTTAATTGTGCAGAAATACTTTTGAGCGGGAGTGTATATGCAGCCTTTGAATCTAGCATGCCAGTACAGTATTTCCATTTTCAGCTCAGTACACACCTTCTATTGTATATCACAAACCCACAAAACTAAATTGACACAACATTATCTTGCATAATATGGAAATATTATCATCAACATTACGTTAGCACATGATTTACATCAAGTTATAGACTGTCAATTCAGCTTTTGTGGTATCTTTCAAACCAAAGTTGCTTTGCCTTGTAGCTGTAGCAATAAACTTCAGCATTACGAGGTTAATAAATCTGTGAAGACAAGTGAAATTTTAATGGCTCGTTGTGATAATTTAGAGTGCATCTTTTTCATTCCATGTAAATGAGATATTTGACTGTAAATAAAATTCCATCAATAATAGCTTACGGGGTT
The DNA here is from genome assembly GCA_000969725.1 of Ophiothrix spiculata. Taxonomy (NCBI): domain Eukaryota; kingdom Metazoa; phylum Echinodermata; class Ophiuroidea; order Amphilepidida; family Ophiotrichidae; genus Ophiothrix; species Ophiothrix spiculata. The sequence goes on from JXSR01S018414.1 coordinate 23,669, forward strand.
GTCTTCGAAGGATTTTAAGTACCCAGTTGGAGATTGCTAACTATGTTTTGTCATATCTTACCAAGTATACACTCGTTCGAATGCCCATTAGATTGAGGATCCGCACAGTGGACTGTCAACTGTTTATCTTGACTTCTGAAAATTGGAGCAAATGGATTAAATTTTCTTGTCCAAGGAACAAGTAGATGTGGCCCCACAGGGATTTGAACCTGGAACTTTGTATTATGAACCCTACACTCAACGCGCTCAACCACGCTTCCCAATTAAATCAAAAATAATTTGATGACCTTTACTTTATGTAATAAGCAAGAGATATTCTACCAATTAACAACCAGTAATCTTTTACATTCTAAAGCATATTTATTTTGCTACAACCAGTAATCTTTTACATTCTAAAGCATATTTATTTTGCTACGACCAGTATTCTTTTACAATCTAAAGCATATT
>JXSR01S018414.1:26803-39740 GCA_000969725.1 Ophiothrix spiculata
TTTTGGTCACAAACTGATATCATCATCATGTTCAGTGTAAAAATCCGCTTCTAAAAATGTATACTTTTATCAAGATTATACAATTAGTTTTAGAGGTAGAGTACAAAAACCATTTATGCCATTTAAAGGTCTACACCAGCCTTAACACCTAATCACTAGAATTTCATAAATCCCTTAAATTTCTCTGCCAAATATCAGTAGCTCTTAAGAACCATTTCAAGAGCCACTGACCCAAGACTGGAGATTATAAAGTGTGCAGTCAAAAAATAATGACAAATGGCAGCTATTCCAGATACGATTTTCTTGCACTCACATGACGATATAAGGTCACGTTGAAAACGTCAAACCAGGGGGGGGGGAGGTCTGGTTCCAAGAACTACTATTGTTGCAAAAGCTTTTTCTCTGTAACACAACAATTAAAGATTAAATACACATAAAATTAACAAATTTCAAAGTAGACCTCTGGAAAGGCATCCATTACTGACAGTTTCATAGCCTACCCTCGCTTACGCTCATTGGATATGAAGGGATAGAGTTTGCAACGCTTTCGAGAAACCAGGCTAAATATACGTACGTACATTCAGTGGTGTCAAAAACGTGACAAACCCAGCCATTCCGTGAAGTCAACGCAATTTCTGGAGTGTAGACTTCACGGAATACCCAGTTATTCCCAGGCTTTCTTGTAGGCTCTGAGTCTTTTAGGGCCCGGGGTAACTTATATTTGATGGCATGTCATTAGGTGGGTATGCTAAAAAGGTGGTGTTGTTACATTTTTTCGTGGGTTCTCGGACTTAATTTGATGTAAATTCACTATTCCTTAGCCTATTGACTTGTTTAATGTCTCATTTGAAAGCTTACACTTTCTGCTATTTGTGACAGTAATTTGGCGTTCATGGGTTACATAATTTAAGAGAGACAATGGTATGAACTTGGCAGTACAAGGGTGGTGGTGCCTAAGGATGCGGTGCCTAAGGATGCGGTAGATACCCAAATTGAGACAATATCGCCATATTGGAAGGTTTGACACTGCTGGAACATTCACAAATGGATTCTGTGACCTCAAATACATACAGATAGTCACCAACATGGCTAAAATTTGGTATATAATTACAGCAATTGACAAATTTATCATTTTTAGACCTTTCTCAGACCCCCTTCCCCCTCGATCAGTTTTTGGGGCAGCACCTTCTCATTTTTTGTCAGATTTTGACAAATTTGGTGTCAAAATGTTCAGGGGATCAAGCTGCATCAAATAAGAATTAGGGCAGAATGATTTGAAACATCACCATTTTCTCCCCTTGTATAACCCCCTCTAATTAATTGAAGGTCATCAACACCAAGACCCTAAGGGGTCTGTTTCAAGTTTAATGTATCAAAGTAACTATTAAAGTATTTAGAACATATCCTGAAAAAATGAACTGTTTACCATTAATCACTCCAATTTATGACTTGCTTTAGTAAAAACAGGCAATTCTGAGAAAAACGCGTTTGAAAATTACAGTTTGCATTGTCGTCTATGGAGTAATTAACCATTACTTAGCTCATTGTGCTAAAACAAAAGTGATATTTGGCTAAAAGGTTACTTGAATTGAAAGAGATAAATAATATTAACATCATATCAAACAATTGTTTTTTTGACCATTATGACCATGTAACACATTTTTGACCCACCTCATGAAATGCCACCATTTGTACCCGGGTCACTAACCACCCGAGCCTCCGCAGGTTCCGAAGCCTCAGGTCACTATGTGAGACCAAAAATTGGCAAACATGGGCGAAATTATACTCTATGTGAGAGTATAACCTGGGACCATAAAACCTACGTAGGTTTTATGGTCCCAGGTATAACCAACGAGATATTAATAAGATATCTCGTTGGTATAACCATATACTGACTCTACCATCTGTTGGAATGGATACCCTGTCCGGAGCGCGACCGGAACCATATCTGTTCAAATGAATAGCCTTACCGTAGCCCTAAAATATGTGGGATTAACTGATATTTGTGTCCGGGTAACCCGGCCCGGGTTCCGCAAGTTCCGAAGGTGACTCTTTGTGAGACCAAAACAATTGGCAAAAATGGGTGAAATTGATACCCTATGTGAGACCATAAATATATCTGTTCGAATGGATCAGCATCAGTATGGATCCCTATCTGGGACCCGGGGCCACTTAAGTATAATGCAGGCATAGCGTGACCACGGTTTTTCAAAACACCCCCTAAATGGTGGAGGGGTCTGAAGCCAAAATCATACCCTTTTTCCCCTATTCACAACCTAAATCGGGATTTTATTGATAGGGCCTACAGTTTTCACAATATAGGGTTTGAAAAAGTACCCTATTTCTTGAAAATTGCCGCATGATTGCTGTTTTTCATACCCTAAACGGTGAAATCTGATACACCATTCAGTCCTCAAAAACAACCCTAATTCACCTAGTGGTCAACATTATACATTATATTATATTTGAGTGCCTCCCCCCCCCCCCCCCCCACCCCCGGGCTGGGACCACACTTGTTCATACCTATCTGTGAGACCGTCCGTACGCAAATGACGAAATAACTAGGTAAACTATACACTGATACACAATGTTTCTACTATAGTATTCATGTATTTGAAGCATGTTGGCATCATTGTCACTAATTCTTTCTTCAAGTCTGTCCAGGGTTGATATTGCTAGAGTAGCTGTTTGCATAAACAGTTGAAGGGGGGGGGGGGGCGTATCCCCCTAAATTTCACGAGGGGGACGGACCCGAAAAAAATGAAAAGGAAAGGAAATTGAATTGTTATCCCTCTCAGAGGCGTTCCCAGTGACCTTTGTCTCTAGATGTTTCTTGCATGTGGGGAGTGTCTGAGCCGGGGGATGTGCCCCTTTCAAAACACAAATCGACCGATTTGGTGCATATATTTTGCTACTTGATGCTTTTTGTGTGTCTAAGTGGTATCTGCCCCCTGAGAAGTTGAAAAATTTTGAAATTTCAAAACACAATCGCTAGATTTGGTTCATATTTTTCTACTTGATGCTTCTTGTGTCTGAGGGGGATGTGCCCCCTCAGGAATTTGACAATTTATAAGGTGGATGAATATGCTTACATATTTGCCGAAAAAAAACTCTTTATTTTCATTTGATTTTCTTTTTTCCCTTCATTTTTTTCTCTCCTCTTTTCTCCTCAGTCTTTTTCTTTTTCTCCTTTTTCTTTTCCTTCTTTTCTGCCATCCCTTCTTTTTTCTTCAAGTTCACCCTTCTTTTTTCAATCAATCAATCAATGATACAAGTACTTGCATTACATGCATACCCCATGAAGAAGTCTATTCGTACCGTAGACCCACGGCTTTACGTGACTGTCCGACCACGGAGAAAGTAGAGTAAAGTTTCTTGCTCATCAAGGAGACGAAAACCCCAACCCGAGGCTCGAACACACAAGGCTCTGTATAACGAGACCCGTGCTCTAACCGCCGGGCTACGCTCGCCGACAGCACCACAAATTATTTGCCGACGAAACTGATGTAATGGTTGGCCTAGAGCCCTTCTGGGAATGCCCTTGACTCGAGAGGTAGACCGTCGATTTTGATCACTGTCATTGAAGACTCATTGATACCGTTTATATTGTAACTTCTTTTTGGTAAAACGGGTGGTTACCCGGTCAGATACCCAGCCCAGATTTTTGCAAAGAATCAAAGAAAGCTCTCAATAAAGAAAGATGGGACTTTATTAGAAATAACTTGGAATCATCAATTACAGAAGATCCTAAAGCTTGAGCTACATAAAGACTCTTAGAAAGGAAGACAAGGGGGTTGCTGACTTAAAAGTTGACAATAAACTTTTGACAGATAGCAAAGAAAAAGCTGAAGCGCTCAACAATCAATTCTGCAGTGTATTTACTGATGAAGATAAGAACAACATCCCTGATCTTGGTGAAAGCCACATCCCAGATGTACCAGATTTGATCATCTATGAAGAAGGAGTTAAGAAGCAGCTCCTGAACCTTAAACCAAATAAGGCTCCAGGCCCAGATGGCTTGTGTCCATGGATGCTCAAAATGATAGCTGAAGAATTGGCACCAATTCTCACTGATCTTTTTCAACAGTCTGTTGATGAGGGCTACTTACCAACGCAGTGGAGACAAGCTGATATATGTCCACTTTTCAAGAAGGGCGATAGAGCAAGACCTTGCAACTATAGGCCAGTCTCTTTAACCAGTGTAATATGCAAACTATTGGAACATATTGTTCATTCACACATAATGGATCATTTCGAACGTCATAACATCCTTGTTGACAGTCAACATGGCTTTAGGGCAAAGCATTCAACAGAGACACAGTTGATTCTTGCATCAAATGACTTGACAAAAGCCATTGAAGATGGTAAAACTGTGCATATGGCCATTTTGGACTTCGAAAAGGCATTTGATAAAGTGCCGCATGAACGTCTTCTCAGGAAACTAAGTCATTATGGTATCAGAGGGAAACTAAATGCATGGATTAGGCATTTCTTGACAGACAGAACACAAAGGGTTGTGTGTGATGGAGTAGCATCTGAAATTAGGAAAGTTACCTCAGGAGTACCACAGGGTACTGTTACTGGACCATTAGATTTTCTCATATATATTAATGATCTGCCACAGAACCTGAGCAACAAAGCTAGACTTTTTGCAGATGATTGTGTATTATATACAACAGCAGATTCTCAAAGAGATCTCCAGACTCTTCAGGAAGACCTGAACAAGCTTGAGACATGGCAAGATATGTGGGGTATGTCGTTCAATGCAGCAAAGTGTTTCATCATGAAAATCAGCAACAAGCAACACCCACCTGACAGGCAGTATTTATTCTGTGGGCAGGAACTACAAGTTGTTGATTCGCACCCTTATCTTGGAATCGAAATAGACAACAAGATCAACTGGAAACCACATAGGCAGAACACTGTTGCCAAAGCCAACAGAGTACTAGGTTTTCTCAGAAGAAATTTGCGGTTCTGCGCCAGTAACGTCAAGGAAACGGACTACAAGACACTAGTTCGTCCTATACTAGAGTATGCAAGTACTACATGGGGACCCTATCAGGATTGTCATACAAAGCAGATTGAAGCAGTTCAACAGAGAGCAGCCAGGTTCTGCACAGGTGACTTCGCACAGAAAAGCAGCGTCACCAAGATGATCAAAGAACTTGAATGGGAAACATAGGATAGGAGAAAGAAAGCAAGACTCACAATGTTCTACAAAATAGTTAACAGCATGGTAGGAATCAGGGCAACAGATCATCTCATACCAATTGGAGACACCAGAACCAGAAAGAACAACAGCAGCAATTTTCAAATCAAACATGCCAGACTGAACGTATACAAGCACAGCTATTTCCCAAGATCAATTCGCGAATGGAACACTTTATCAAATGAAATCACAACGGCCAAGTCAACAGAACATTTCAAAGAACTCTTTAAGAACATTTAAAGCACTCTTTTAGTAGCACCGCGTACGACCAGATCACAAGTCGCATTTAAGTTGGTGAAGTGCATTTTTATGTATATACCGACACAACCAAAGAAAGAAAGAAAGGAGACGTAAACCGCCTGGCCCAGGGCTCGAACCCGCAACCTCTGTAATACGAGACCCGTGCTCTAACCGCTCGGCCACGCTCCCCTCAGGCTCAGTATTACAACTTGAATTTACAGTCAATGACGATTAAAACTATATAGGACTATACATTCATTTACAACTTACATCTAACCAAAGGTCCGTCTACGTAGAATTCTTTGTTAGAGATAACTTCATCCATTAAATTCATAGTTATTGTGCCCAATTTTTGCAGCGCTCCTCCGAGAGCTTCGTTGATCAGCGCCCCTTGACGAAACAGGCAATCTAAACCTTGCAAAACGCTCGTACAACTGTTTTGAAATTCTGCTCTTGTGAGCGGTGTAGCTGGATTCGCTGATGACATTTCTGATCTGTATAGTTTCAAGATCTTTTACGTCAATTGTTGAATAAAACTGGCTGACAATTTAATAGAAATCAGCAATTATTTACCACCGGCTTTCGCTCGTTCTCGACATCTTTACGGAGCTGATTTGTTTACATGCTGCCAGGAGTGAAGTTTGGGCATGCGCAATAATTTCTGATAAACTTTTTCAATTATCGGGGCTTATCAATATCCTCAAATAATTTTCTTTTATTTGTAATTTTATTCATATAAGACATATAAAAATTAATTTATTAGAAAATTTATCAATTTTAATAGCAAAATAAAATTACAGCGATCCCTATTTATCAGACAGACCAGTTTTATAAACGTAATAAAATATTGCTCATAATCGATTCATCGAAAACTTTAAATAACCTTTGCCCTCAGCCACCTGTTGTGTACATGAAGTCATAGCAACAAGGAGGCGGCGCCTTTGTGCACCTGTCACGTTGCCGGCCGGTAATTAATGTTTATTATTGTTTGTTGACCGTGTTTATCACTGTGCCATTTAGTAGGGAAAAGATTACACTTCAGAGTGAACTGTTAAATTTATTTGCCGAACAAGTTTGGAAAAGTGTAAATTCAGAACATTTGATTCCAGAAATTAGGATGTCGTATCCATGGTCGGAAAATGCGGCTATTCCAGCCGTGCGGATTCCGGTTGACAAGCCAATTCGACATGTTGGAATCAGCCATAGTAATAACAGTAGTAGTCTTGTAGACCATGCTTCGTCTGCACAAACTATTCATCAGAGGTAAGAATGGTAATAAGACTCTGTAATTAGTACATAGGCCTACTTTATAACTTGTATTTTAGGGCAGATTAGTTCATCATTGAAACGTATTCAAAAAAATCTCAATATTCTATTAATTTATATAAATGGCAATGATACCAACTACTTTTGACGCAGAGTTTATCAGTTTCATGAAATTTACCTATCTTTCAAAATGTTTAGTAGGTTTTTTTTCATTATCAAATATTATTGGCAACAACTTAATGAAATATATTGTCTTCTGGATTTACCTCATTCTTGATACAGCACCAGACAATATGAACTTTTAGAACAGCCTTACACCAAAGATTTAAAAGTTATGTGTTTTTATTGTTTAAAAATTATGACACTTTCAAAACAAGCCATCTCAAAACCTAGGTAAGATCTAAAATTTAATTTTTATTGAAGGGATTTGAATAGGCAAACAAAAATGGTATATATACCTTGATTGTGTTCTTTGAACCTTGTTTGTTGTTTATACTTCCTGTGACTTATTTTATTTTCAGCATGAGAATTGTGAGTCAGAATGTAGCAGGAATTTTAGCAGACAACCAATACTACAAGACACCAGCCTTACAGCAAGAACTGAGACTACTAGGCCAAGACGTCCTGGCCTTAGCAAGGGACACCTCCTATGAGGAGACCAGAGACTCATATCACCATCACTTCTGGAAAGCAGATGTGGAATCAGATGACAAATGTAAGTTTTGTCTTGTGTCCCTTGGTTATCCTTTGTCTCAATGTTGTCCAATTAAATGAAAGTGTACTATTAGGCTGAATAAAAAATAAACATGTTTCTTGTTTTTTTATTTTGTAATAACTTGTTCTAAAATATTCTTACAAGGTGAAACTTATTCTGCAGCCTTGCAAAATGTAAAAACATTTCAGAGAATTTTTGTAATCATAAGAGGGGTCCAACTCTAAAGCAAGAAAATAAAAAAGGCCTAATCATAATTTTCCTAAAACATCGTTTTGCACATCAGGTACATTTGGAGTAGTTTACCAAAAAAAACCTCTTCCTCACTTTTTTTAAACACTCCAGATGAGAAACATAAAATTTTATTTACTTGGCCTTGCGTGTTAAAATTAGTTGATTGATTGATAGCTTGAACATTGTTGTTCATTGTGTTTTGCATCTATGGCGCTGAAACTGACAGTCATTGGAATGCTGATATTTATTTAATCTAAAGACAAATTTTATAAGTGGTGAATTTGTTTATGTCCGAAAGTTGTCATTTGTCTTAAATGTTGTTCAAGTCTATGACGGTAATGTAATCTTATCATTATCCATTATGGGAATTCAATCTATGGATAGAATCATATAAAAGAAAAAGGTGATGAGTGTATCCTAAAAAAGGATCTGACAGGGGGGGGGGGGGGGGGTGAGCTCTATTGAGCCACCCTGCTCCCCTGAAATGCTTTACAGGGGCTCAATTAATAGAGCGCCTTGCACGAACTTTAAAAGAGCTTTTGATAGAGCCCCTGCTAATTTCAAATGGAAGTCCCGATCTGATTGTGGTCACTTATTGAAAAGCTGTGAGGGACTGATAGTCCATTATTATCAGAGCCTTCTCTAGAGAGATGATGTTGAATAAAAAAAAGCTTACTGAATGTTGTCCTTGGTAATTAACCAAAATGTGCTTATCCTTGGTATATAATTCAAATAATCGATACATGCAGTTAGAAAGAAAATAAACCACATTTATACCCATTTTTACCTCTATTTCATGTTTTTTCTCAGATTTAATAACCAAATTATCAGAATTAGCTTACTCACTCGTTGACTACAAAGGAAATTGTTGTGTTGCCAGTAGAGGGCGCTATGCATTGGACAGTGCTTATTTAGAAAAGATTTGTGACAAACATCTAGATGAACTACGAAACTATAGAAGGGTAAGTAAAAGTGATCATGACAAAGTACAATGTAAATCTTTAACAGTTTTTGTGATAGATGCATGTTTTATTGATCATATTTATGTTTGTCATTTGGTACATTTAAATTGAAAAGGATTTAGAGTAAGCCTAATTAAACAGGTCCACAAAGGCATAACCAGAGGATTGGTTCATGTTCCAGTATTTATGTAGGATGGGAATCCCCCTCTCAAAAAACATATCCCCCCCAACGTCTACTTTGTAGGGGAGGGCTTATAATCTATCAACTTTGCTCAAATCATTTCCTACCACCAACCCACTAAATGTGAACACATTTAACACCCTCCTACCAACCTGCGCGCCCTATGAAATCATCTTGTTACGCCACTTGTCCAGATTTGGCAAAGTTCATAGCCTCACAAGTCTAAGCTTATGAAACCCAAATAACTCTATTTTTTGGGCAGATCTTTTAATGGCTTGATCAACTTAGGGTACGGGGTAAAAAACCTCACCATCTTTCTGTGGCATGATACAAAATAAAAAGTGCAGTGAATTATGATGCTCGCCGATATGATCACACTGGTGTGTATGTCAATGTTTGTACTGACTGAATCTTGTGTCATATCTTTACAGCTTTCAGCTGACTTTAACACATCTTTAATTTTCTTCTCTCCAGGAACTGGCACCCTTTGTGAATCAAGCCACAGCACAAAGCAACTCAGTCTGTAAACTAGCAGCTCCTCTAGAAAGCAACCTACCATGGCAACAAGGCATGTCACCTCTAGATGACCCCGATGTACGACGTATCCTTCCTCATGAATGCACCCTCACAACTAGGCAAACAATTAGGCCACGTACAGAGCCTCCCATGGTCAGAGGTCACGTGTCGGGAGTTTTCATCATGCCGAGTGCTAAGGATGTTCCGGATTATTCTGGTAGACCTGGGGCTATGAATTCAGGTAAGATACACAATCAAAACACGTACATGAACATATGCCATATACAGTGGAACCTCCTTAATACAAAATGTGTTTAAAACACAAAAACCCTAATAACACAAAATGTTTGTTGGGTCTCAAGTATTGATTTCCTACGTGAAATCAGTTGGATAACACAAAATCCTGATAACCCAAACTAAACTCTTTGGCCCAGTGATTTTGTGTAAACGAGGTTCCACTGTAGTTAGATTTTCTTTGAGGATATTTCATAGATTAATAGGGGAGATACAAGGCATGCCGGCATTTTTATTCCGGCATGGAGACAAAATTTGGGGTATTCAGGTTTTTTGCCGATAGCTTGTATTAATGCGCTCATGTTGAAACATGCACACACGGTTTGCGTGCAGGTTGGCGAACCATTCGCGTTAAGTATTATTTGCACAAGTTGTCTCTACGCGCAACCAAGTCTCAGGACTCAGAGTTTATTTTGGCGGTAGCCGAGTAGACCCGAATACCCCCAATTTGAGCCCCATGGCTGACGACGACATTACACGGGCTGGTATACAAAGCCTGGTATCTCCCCTCTAAATCTATGGGATATTTGGATAATTTATAGTCCATCCACTTTATATCGAGGGTTGACAGCCACAAGGTTGTATTTGCAAGGCAGCAATCCCTAGAACAAAAGGTTTCAGACCTGATGGTGCTTTCAAGATGAATGATCTATTACACATGTGTATAAGATCATTTATCAGGAAAGATCTGTTAGGTCTTGAAACCTTTTGGTCCTGGCTTTGTGGCTCTCAACCCTGTGCTGGACACGGAAGCATCCAGGAACATTTATAGTATACAAATATTGAATGCCTGAGAGTGCAATAGTACAAAATATATCATGAGGTCAGATTTTCTATTTCACAGGCGTAGCCTAGTGAAATGGATCAGTCCAAATTTAACTGAATGATATATTTGTACTATTGCACGAGCATAGGCATTCAATATTTGTTATAAATCATGATATCACACAGGTTTGTTTCATGCCATGCAATGGAGAAAAATTACTGCAATCATGATATAATATCAACTAATGCAAGCCATTGAAAAGATTCGTTAATTAATTCCAATTGAAAACTCACTTGTTTTCCCAAATTAATGTATGGAAATTCTAATAATAATAAAAAACTAATGCAAGCATAAATGAGAGTCTTGAACTTACCCTCCTTGGAAAGTCAGGCATTTAATGTCAACTCAACTTTGAATTTTTTGGGTCGCTAAAAGAAAGCACAATGAAGCTTTAACCTATTTTCTACAGTTGGTAATTAGAATAAGAGGTCAATGTTTGTTTCGCATGTTCAAGACTTAAGAGTGAACAGAAGTGAAGGCTTGAGGAGGTCGGATCACGACCTACACCGATGCTTGCAGATAAAGACCAATTGATGTCTCACAAGTTTTTAGAGCAAGTTACCACAATCTGATATTGTAACCTTATGGTAAAATAATCTATATCTGAACACATTCACATTCCACCTACACTTTACTGATGCAATTATCATGGGAGAACTAAAGAGCCTTGTGATGGTGGTAAGATTAAAATAGGACGATTTAAAAAACTTGGTAAATCCACTGTGCATGCTACCTCTGCACTTTCTTAAACACATCCACGGTTATAAAGGCACTGAGCCTCTTGTAAGTTAAAGGTTACATCATACGTTGTACATGTAAATCTATTACTCCATAAAACATTCTAGAAATACAATCTACAGTTAGGAGTCTTATAAAGAAACTGATATAATGATTGAACCCTTCATTAATCATAATCGAAACTGTTCTTATTTCTTCATCACAGGAACCAATGCAACATTATCTCCAATGGGCCGCTACGGTGGACGACACATCTATGAGAGGTCTATCAACGATAGAAGACGCCCTCAGGAAGTACAAGTTCAAGGAGTATCTAGACGCTTCAAACATAATCACAGCTTTTGTGAATAAGTGGGATAGGTGTATCTACATTTAGTCATTAAAAATAATGTTAAGTATGGACATGATGAAATAAAATGACAATCTACTATGTGTTGAATCTCTTCAGCAAATACGCGTTTTCATGTAGCTTTTATATTGAAAACATTTACCAAAATAATTAAGCCAGGTTCCAAATCAAAGTAATTTCATTCTGAAAAAACAAAAGGACCCCAACATTGAAGTATTTGATTCACTTGTGATCATATGACATATAAATTTATTACAAAAACATTGCTGGAACAGTCTAAACACAAAATGGAAATACATGCGCACATATGTTGCATATTGCCTGATGAGTATAACTCCAGATACCCTGGTCACATAACCTTGCGGCGAGGTTTCGGTGTGTTTACAGTGTCAATTCAGCAGACGCCGAACAGAACAGACTTGTGGATATCGGGTAAAGTTCATTGAGGTGTCATTTTAAACCTTATAATATGGACTTTGCAGATACGTAAAAAATTGAAAATGACCAGGGTCTGTTTTTTCGGCTGGTTTGAGCTGGACGATCACATATTGTTACCATATAACATCCATCCAGTTATTTCCAGAACACATGAATTAAGAACACATTTCTCACAGTAATTTCTGTACTGATATACCTGTACATTTATTTGTAAGTTTCATGACATGGAAACAGAAATATTTAGTGCTATCATGCAATATACCATTTGACAATTGCTATGCAAGTGCTAAAATGGAACTTTTAACCATTCAGCTGACAAAAATTAATATATTTGATGTTTAAAACAAAAAATGACTGCTTTTTCCGTTTTGTTTGGGGTATGGTTAAAATTTTCCCGTCTGTGATCTGAAAACCATGTCTATATCCGCAGCTCTGCTTCGGGCAGTCATGGTTTTGAGATTACCTAGGGGAAACAATTTTAAGCATGCCCTGCACAACGGTCAATATTTGTAACCTGTGATGCAATGTCATTTAGTCATTTTGCTGCATTTTAAAGATTCCTTTTATTTTGCAGCAAATTAAAGTCCCCTATCGTGATTTCCATCTGTTTAAAGACATCTCTTTAATTACACTAAACTTTATGCAACTTTATTCTGTTTGCCAAAAATCACAGTTTTCAGCATTCATATATAAACTCCGCGTCATATATGTTCTAACCCATGATTTTGACACGCCGGAAGATGAATTAAATGAATGTTTTTCTGGTAATTTTTGGCACACCAACCAAGTCTCATTAATTTGTAGTCAGAATGTATCAAGTTCTTTAACATGCGATACCGATTTCCTACATTATCATGCTTTGAGGTGTCCAAGTGTGGGAAAATATTGGATCCAAAACATGATAATGATAAAATTGGATGATTTACGCCCGATATTTATTGGTCTCGCTATGAGTTTTAAAATATTGGGCTC
>JXSR01S018416.1:0-19233 GCA_000969725.1 Ophiothrix spiculata
CACAAACCGGTGGAAATTATATCCGTTATATCATTTTCAATTTTCACTTTCAAGTCTAAATCGTTTACAATGTGCAAACTACGCTTCTCTCACCATTACCGTTTGTGTCTCAAAGATTGACATTTAAAGTCTGGGATAACTTCTTTACAATATAAGTATTTGGTTTCCATAGTAATAGATTCAATTTACAGTTTTCACTAATGTGGGTAATTTTGTGCATTGAAAGTGTAGTGCTAAAAAATAGTCCAATGTTACGCCTGCGTTGCCTGCTTATAAATCAGTTCTATTTAAATGATATTGGTTATTTAAATGATAACTCTAAACCAAATCAATAATCATTCTGCGTGCCATTAGAAGAACAGATGGAATAAAATGATGTCAAATATATTGTGTTTGTCTTTAGTTTCCATTTACTCTTTTTGATGCAGTTTAAGATATTTCGTAGCTTTTAGTTAATGCAATAACAATACCGTATCTTCGTGGGGAAGACATTGACCTGAAGAAACAGGCTTTCAAATATGCATTCTGACATTAATAAAATCTATTGTTGAATGGTTTGATCTTATCGCTTAGGGCTCTCTATTGTTAACGTGATAAAAGCTACGCTGTGTGCAGTGTATCTAAGATAAGTTATAAACATATTAAATAACGAGAAAAATCTGCTAAAAAATTGGCCATATAGAATTTGTTTAAGGATTATTTAACACAACTCTTTCACTGATACATATCTTATCGTCACACTTCACCAAATTAAGCTATTTTCTAATCCACTATTGTGGTATTTTTAAAACAGATTTTGAAGAAAGGTAATTGCCAAAGGTCAAAACTAAAATTGAGAAGTATGTGGATGGGAAGTTAATTTCACACTTATGTAACCATTAATATGAGAGTAAAAGGCACATAACAAAGGAGGAGGAAGTCACTTAAATGGCGCTAAAAGTCTAGGGCATGGTAAAAGGCTGTTTTTGAAATGCATTCTGAACTTACGAAGCAGTTATTACTCCTTTAGCAATGTCATGTGTCGTGTCCATTTCTTAATATTGTTCCTTACTTACAGTATAAAAATGCTGCTTTACCGAGTGGATAAATTATTTTACTAAGGTATTTTACAAAAACATATATCGGCTCATAATAAATCTATCAAACCAAATTCTTTCTGTGCGCCGTACCCAGTGTAGAGTACTAATGCTGCAAAACAAACAAAACAAAACAAAATATAGTAATATTTTTTAAAATAACATAATTCATTCTAAAGGAGAAATTTCGTTGTATCAAATTTAGGTGATTACAAAAAATAACTAACCATAACAATTTCTATTGCACTTAGAAGTTTAAAAATACAGTACCCAGGATACTTTAAAAAACATTTTCCTTTTCTCATTATTAACTCCTTGTCTTGGAATTGCGCACTAGTGTCGTTGTTACCAGTTTTTATTAGAATGTAGTTAAAACTCCATGTTCCCTCTGGAATCGCGAAAGGAGGGACTCAATGTTGCCTGATCTACATTTGCATTTATCTTGTCACAAATCTTATAAAACTTTATTCAGTAAATAAGGTCAAAATTTGAACGTTTTCCTAAAAAACACTACACCAATCATCTTTAAATAATTCACAACAATAAATTACAAGAAAGTCACAGATTTTCAAGTCGGTATTTTCAAAGCTGATAAAACGAGTAATGTACTGAATTCTATAATGGAAAGAAATATCACTGACAAATCACATGGGCAAAAGAGACTTGCGGGAATTCCTAGTAGAGCCGTAATAAAAGGTCAGGTTATACATGTTTCATTAGATTTAAGGCAATGTAACAAGATGGAAACACCCATGGTGGAACTGTCACCGCAAGCCTAGCATGAAAAAGATTTAAAAAAAAACAGATGAATTAATCACTGCACTTTAAATGCATTTTTATATCGTCCGATAGCGGCATTTGAAAAGCAGTTATTATTTTGTTAAATCTAGATGAAAGGATGCTAAAGGATATTCAGAAACTAACCTTTAGTCTACATGTATTACTGTCAATATCAGGTGCAGGCAGTTTCAACCTTTTCCCAACTCAGAACGAACACCAACATACCAATCCTGCTTTAATTAAGTATTAAATAAAGTATTCAAAGATGATCGAAGTTTGTGTAATTCAAAGATTTAAAAAATACACTTTTTGAATAATATTATTAAAGTCGCACATTTAATTGCAAATCATTCCTTAAAAACCTGAATCCTTTGATATCTGTACATGTATAAGAATGCAATTATTTTCAAAAATGCGACAAACACCTTGATCTGTTTTATTTTATGGCTTCTCAAATTATGTATTAGCCTGATAGTGTGTATTTGCATAAGTAGGCCAGATAACCATAATTCGTATTAATATCCTTAGTTGTCTTTAAATTGAAAAAAAAAAGTTAGGAAGGTCTTTTTATTGAATCTTAAGTAAAGAATCTTCTGTCAGATTATTCGACTCTGATTGGCATTAAATTCCTAGCCCAGCTTAAGTTACCAACTCATAGCAAGTATATCGGAGTAGGATTTAGGTTACTTGATGGGCAATAATAAAGGTATAAACATTATTCTTAACAATAACAAATATTGTGAGCTTCAAATTATACATCACTCTACGTTAGAATATAACTTGATAAAAAGGTATGAACTTACGAGCGCCGTTATTGTTTATTACTTTCCACGTATTGTGTTTGGCAAAAGACGCCGGTACGACACGATTCACAAACCATCTCCAGTGAAATGTCTTCATGTCTTCTGCGGATATAAACGGACCACTAAGAGCATTATAGTGGAAATTGTACATAGTCTTATAGTTAAAATTTGCCTTTTACTGTTATGATATTTGAATCAAACGAATCATGCATGTATGTTTAAACCAAAAAGGAGTAGAGTCTATTATGTATTTATGAAACATTAGACCCAGTGATGACAAATCTAAAAGTTGCATTTTATGATTTTAATCAAAGGGTTCTCAATTTTTGAAAGTTCTCTATTTTGAATGTGATGGAGTGAAGAACTCATTTTACGAGCCATATAGTGTTTTATTATTACCCAGGTAGGCCTAATGTGTCTCATATAAGACGCGGGGATGACACGATTAATGAGTTATCTCAATAAAATCCCTTTATGGCTTACAACATAGTTCTATGTTTGGATTCATAAATAATACTTCGTCAGTGACAAACAAACTAACCATAAGACTATCTAATATAAATTGACCCTCATTTTATTATAACGTGTTGCTTAACTGCCAGGAAATGCAATTTCCACCAAAGCTCTTAGTCGTTTGTTTACATCCAGATGGATATTAAGAGATTTCACTGGAGATATCATCAGAAGAGCCACCCGATCTAGTCTGTCCATGCCTTGCCATGCTCTTGCCGTTCCTGTATCCAGAACTGTTCCACTGGCCGGACTTTCATCCAGGCAGCCGTGCATATATATGTAATAACTTGCCAGATAGTGTAGTCGATGACATCCCTGGTAATGGTGTGACACCCTTTAAAAGCTAAGAAGACGGTCGTATAGCACAGTAAAATATCATAATCATTGATATCAACAAATATAATTTATGTTGTCTGATCTACAACTGCAATCTAGTTGTTGCTCTTATAAAATTAGAAATTTCTCCTGTTAAAGTATATCAAAACATCCTGTGAAATAGACTACTGTCAAGACTTGCAGGAGTAGCAACGGATCAAGCCAGTTGTGAAGTCGAAAGCTAAACAAGTAAGTTTACTTTCTTGGATTTGCCTAACATAAAAAATTGAAGTTATATCAATGATCTCTAAATAATTCACAACAATAAATTACAAAAAAGTCACAGATTTTCAAGTAGTTATTTTCAAAGTTGATAAACGAGCGATGCGCTGATTTCTACAACGGAAGAAATATCACTATGAAATCACATGGGCAAAAGAGACATGCGGGAATTCCTAGTAGAGTCATATACTGACAGGTCAGTTTTACATGTTTCATTAGTTCTAAGGCAATGTAACAAGATGGAAACACCCATGGTGATAGGAGATAAAAACAGATGAATTAGTTTCGCGATTTCTTATTGACGGGATCAGATCAAGTTGTGTAGGTTCATTTGAAATGTTAACAAAAATGTTAAATGTATTGTAATATAGCCCGATAGTGGGATTTGTAAAGCGGTTTTTATTTTGCTAAATCTAAATGGAAGATGTCGTTGGCAGAAACTTTACTAAAAGAAAAACATACATCATATATAGCTTGCATGATAGTTCGTACTTGAATAAGTGGGCCGGATATCAATAATTCTTATCCATATAGTTGTTTTTCAGTTGAAAAATAAATATGGAGATCTTCAACGGACCATAACTTGACTTCTGGAAATCAAGTAAAGTCCATTAAGGTGCAATTTTAATCCTTTTAATATAGCATGTCTTTGCAAAATTAAAAATAAAAGAAAATGACAAGAGGCTGCATTTACGGCTGGTTTGGGATGGACGGTCACAAATAACAAGTATCAACATAATTAATAAAGATTATACCTAATACTTTAGAAAAAGGTATGACATTAAGAGCTCCGTAAATGTGTATTACTTTCTTCGTATTGTGGTTGATATAAGACGCTGTTGCGACATGATTCATAAATCATCTCCAGTGAAATCTCTTAATATCCATCTTAATGTGAACAAACGACTAAGAGCTGTAGTGGAAATTGCATTTCCTGGCAGATAAGCAACACGTTATAAATTTTCGAATAAAATGAGGGGCAATTATATTAGATAGTCTTATGGTTAGTTTGCTTGTCACTGACGAAGTATTATTTATGAATCAAAACATAGGACTATGTATGTAAGTTTAAATTTAACAGGAGTAAAGTCTTATTTTATGTTTATTAAACAATAGATTCAGCAATGGAATTAATTCAGTATCCTTTATGGAAGTGGTATTTTATGCTTATTAAACAACAGGTAATTAATTTATAAACAGAATTAAGGAAAAATAAGCAAACCTTAAATGCAGCAAACTTCACTTCAGAAGCTGTATTTACGGCTGTTAGGAATAAACGGTCACATATTGTAGGGCAGTCTACATTCAATTTATGAGATCCGTATTTGTGTATTTCTCACTTTGTTATACATAAGATGTAGTGATGAAAAATTAATGAACCATCTCAATTAGAACCTCTTTATGCCTTTTGCTGATATAAACAAACGACTAAGAGCTAGAAGGACTAAAGGACTAAGTGTTACAAGGTTGCAAAGTTACTTATTTTTGAGAGAAGAAGGGCAAACACACTCAGCACCATGTGTTAATACATTGTTTTGCCAAAAGCATTTTACAGTTAACGGTACTGTACACGATAACCTTATTTTCACAAGTTGCACATATATCTCGTAAATGGTTCATAAATCAGCTGTATAATTTTATATGGGTTTTGAGAAACATATGAGACACATTTTATTATTTAGAATCTCAATACTTTGTGAAAAATTTGAAGCCATCGGTCTATGCTCCTTAACCCTCGTCTAACCAAGCTTTTTTTGTAACACGTCTAAACAAGAGGGGGGGGGGGGTATGAACTTGGTTTTGCTATCAAAAGATAGGTATGGTCCTCCCCTACCCAATGATATCAAGATCACAAAAATCGGTTATGGCGTTACGTAATTATGACGTCATAAAGGTCTTTCAGGTCAAAAAAAAATCGTAATTTTGTCAAAAATGGTCACCAAAATCATTTTTTTCCTAAATAAAGAAATTTCATCGGCAAATAATGGAGGAAAACAACAATTTTAACATGCCTTGCAAGTTTCAGCCTCATATCATTTATATTTTTTTCACAATGGCGATTTAAAATTGTCAACAATGTCACCGGGTTACAACAACCCCAACCCCTTTTTTTTTCATCAAAATCACCGCAAAGGATGTATGAGAGAGTAACAAAACCATGGTTTCGGGTTTTTTTTTCTTTTCGTTTTTATGCTGCGGGGAAAAAACCTTAGGGAGGAGTTCTAACACCCAATCCCGGTTAGACGAGGGTTAATAAGTTTACCGCAGATTTAAACTAAACCATTGTTCATAATAACACATTATCCGGTCTATATACCCAAAGGGAATGCTCTAGGTCAGATTATACCCACTGCGTGAGGAAAAGTAAGGGCCTCGTAACTGTTTATTACATTCCATGTAGCACTGTGATAAAACGATTAATAAACCACCTGAAGTGAAATCCATTTATGCCTACTGCGGATGTACACAAAGTACTGAGAGGTTTAATGGAAATGCATTTCCTGACAGCCAAGAAACAGGTTTTAAATGTCCAGACAAAATAAAGAGCATTAACCCGATAAGATAGCTTATAGTGACTTCTATGTTTGCAAAAAACACATTTTGTTTTGTGAAAAAAAGGAGCAATTGCATAGAGCCAAAGAAGACAAAGACTGACTCAAGAATTGGTTTTTCTACATAATTTGATAAAGAAAAAGTAAGAAATTGTAATACGGGAGGATGTTACATCCTGCACAGTGCACACATTAGGATTGGTTACTCTTTTTTATTTTCTTAAATTATATAATACTGTAAGTAACCTTTTGTATCAAATTTGATCTTCGATAGGTTTTGTAATATGTCCGTTAAAATAATATAAGAAATGATGACTCACCCCGAAATGATCCTACGACAGATTACTTTTCAAAAAACTGGTGAAAAATGGCAGCATAAAATAAAGAAATAACAAGAATTTCAAGCACACTTCTGTTGTAAAATTTGATCGCCTTGATAAATTTAAAGTAAGGTGACATTTTAAAGCTTGAATTTAATGAAAGGATACAATAAAAATAATAACATCTGCAAAGTTCCCATTTCGGATAAGCCATCACATTTTATTTCTATATTGGCAAATGGTATTGTTATTAAACAAAACATAATGACCAACCTTTTAAACACTGACTGCTTTATCACACTTGTTTTGCCATCAATCTTCAAAGAGGTCCAAACATAGCCTACTGGGATGTTGTAAGCCCCGTAATTGCTTATTACCTCTCACGTACTGTGTTTTACATAACAATTATGATTCTGAAGTTATTGGTTAAGGTCATTTCAACATAAAGGTCGCATGTTGGAAAAGAATATGTAGCATAGAAAAAACTGAAAAAAAAGAGCTTACAATCATTTGGTCAGTCAAATCAAACTTGAACCTAAAATCACAGATTTTGCTAATGTTGTTTCATTTTGTGTTGGCATCCCCTTCCAGAACGTACAAATATCGATGAAGTTCCGGCAACATTTCACATATAGCTAAATTACCTATGAAATCTGACCAAAATGAACATAAATTATCTAGATGTTTCTTTAAAAAGACATAATGATATCGTGGCCATTCTAATCTAATATTCCAACATTCTGCCTGTATGAACATAATCATCACCATCAACAAAAGTCATATGTTGTGGAATACAATTACATATTGTCGTATTTTGAACAGTATTTAAATTACATTATACTCAATTTGTACAAGAAAAAAATGAAGAAATCAAATTAAGAACCCTTTATTCATCCATTATTATTTTCCTACATACTAATCTTGCATAAAACTGAGTGATGACAAAATTAATAAACCATCTGCAGTGAAATCCCTTTATACTTTCTGTAGATGTAAACAAACGACAAAGAGGTTCAATGGAATGGAAATGGCATTTTCTAAGGGCTTGACAACATGGTTATAAATGTTCGTCCCAAATGAAAGAGCATATAAGATTAGTTGTATGGGACGTTCTGATCACAAATGACGCATTGTGTTTGTGACATTAGGAACGTATGAATACCCCAGAGGAGACAAGAGCTAATTCTAGCAATAGCATTCCTGTACAGCCGATAGGTATTTTGATTCAAAACAAATTAGGCTGTCTACCGTTTACAGCTTTAAGGGTGTAGGTAGAGTGACATCATGAAAAATTAGTACTAGAAAACATTTACAACATTTACATTTGTGCGTTATTACACATGTTTTGCAAGTTACGGTATTTAAAAATGAATTAAAAATATTGATTAAGTGGTGCTATTAACATTTCTATGATATAAAACACGTCGACTAAATTTTTGTATTTGGTATGTATATAGTTTTTTTTAGTGTAAAGAGAATGTTTAGGTAAGAATATACTCATAATGTGCGCAACAGTGCAGGACTCATTTTACGAGACCGACTCTATTATTTATTATTTTAGAAAATATTTTCGCATAAAAACATTGATAAATTATCAATAGTTAAACAATTATCTTCCATCCTTGGTTTTCCCTCCAAGGAAGAAAGATAACTGTTCACCTACTGATAAAGTGAATGTAAAAAAGGAAAATAATATAGAGTTAAAATATTTTAACTCACCAAAAAGACAAGCGTCAATGTAATCAAATTGTCATTAAAGTGTAACTGTTAATAAACTATCACACCTCGTTGTCGAAAAACAGATTTGTTGCAAGCGTTGTAATAAGAACGTATTTCAAAGCCAAAGCTTAAATGTGTAATTGTTGTTTAATGCGGCGCCAGCAGTGAAGTTATAACTATAGTTACTAAATATTACATTGCTTCTTTTTTTTCACAGATGAGGAAGGTAAAGGCTTTACAAAGGTGTGCATCTTATCTCTTCAATACAAGTTCATTCACCCACAATCAATCCCGAAGGAAAGCACGTGATAAATCGAAAAAGTCGCATTATTTATAGATATACCTCCATACCTCGAAGAAAAACAACTATTGCAACAGTGATTCTATGTCGCGATGGATAGACTACGACTCTTGAGAAATCATCTGAACCATGTCAGAAATCGAAGGTAAAACCCCTCCAGAATAAAGTGTTCGGATTTGCAAACTTGGCGCAAAAATCCCTGTGGAATAAATTGTGCAGGTTTACCAATTTGTTGTGCATCTTCAGCGCTCATTTTGGATTTAAGTGGCTTTAAAGAGACATTGTTGCTAAACTATGTTAGAGTACAGCGCGTCTTGCTCAGGACATGAGATATATTCAAAGCACTTAAACCTGGATTTGATACGGTTGTATTCGGTTTAAGATGTTGTTTACTCATCTGTCTAGGAAACGACATCATGCGATTTTCAATTCATCGTGCCTGGATCATACTACTTGAATAATTGAACTATATGGTGATCCCGTATCCAGGTTTCTGTTTTGAACCAAGCATGAGAGGGATGGGAATATAAATAGCATTTTAAACTAACATCAAGTTTGTTGTGAGATTTGCCAAGTGAAAATGTGTCATGGATGCTATACATAGGTGTTACCTACGTGTTTTATATGAGATTTTATTTAACTGGGATACGATCAATCATAATGGATGTTTAAAGGAATTACATTGACGTGTGATATAAGAATATCTGTTTTTCGCGTTGAATAAAGTCATTGTTAGTCTCGACAGCCCCAAGGCGTAAAAAATCAAAGATGCCAGGCTTAATCAATCGACACACACGAGTGCCGATGACTCTTCAGGCCACTCGCGTATCTGCTGTAGTCAATGGTCTTTCTGTTGGAATAACAGCTTCATTGACTTATTTCAACGATGAAGATCATGTAGTTGAAGGCGTATTCTGTCTTGGACTGAATGAAGACGCTTCAGTGACTGGATTTGAAGCTCGTATGTCGACGTCTCGGAGCATCCATGTTCACGTCAAAGATAAAACTGAGGTTGATCATTATGATGAGATCCTCACTGGAACTAGTGGTTCTTTTTCACACGGCAGCGTCCCACCTGGAAGATTTGCAGTCACTGAATATGATAGCTCCCGCGTATTTTGTGCAAACCTTGGAACAATCCGACCTCATGGTGCTATAGTTATTATGCTCAGTATATCAACTCTAATGAGAACAAGCCGAGTTGGCCAAGTGCAATTTCACCTACCACAAGTCTTTACACCTAGAATCAAGAAAGAAAACACTTTACAAGGAACCGAACCTGATTCTAAAACGCAATTTCCAGATTCTCAACACGGTGCCCTGAAATCAATACTTGATATTGTTGAAGAGACGGGTATTAACCCAAGTGCCTATGATTTTGAATTTCAGTTAGAAGTGAAAGCACCCACGTTGCTTGCTGGTGTTTCCAGTAAGACACATGCCATTCGTGTCGATGCTGACCCATACGCAACAGATGCCTCCGATGTATTTATTACCTTAGCAGAGCCGCACCCAATGGACAGGTCCTTAGAAATCACCCTCCATTTCCCCAGACCACATGTGCCAGTTGTGATTCTAGAACACGGCGACATGTCACCTTGTGAATATGAAAACTTTGTCCGTTTAGAACGTGAATACCTTCACACAAATGGTGCTGATGAGACGGATAGTCAAAGAACATACATGCAGAAGCGAATGCACAAAGACATTATGCATAATGCTGTGGCCATGTTGAATTATTGTGCCGATTTTGAAGGCCTTACAAAACAAATGTTACAACATTCATTTGATATTCAGGGTGAATATATTTTTGTGATAGATCGTAGTGGTAGCATGAGTGGAGAATATATCGCCAATGCGAGGGAGACTCTGATGATGTTTTTAAAGAGTTTACCTGTGTCCTGTAGATTTAACATTGTCGGTTTCGGAACGTCTTATAAGGCTCTTTTTGATTGCAGTAGATTGTATACTCAAGAGAATGTAACCGAGGTATGTATTATTTTGATTTGATAAGAATCTTATTAAACAGATGTCCTTTTGTTTAAATTGAAGCAATACCTAATGAGTATAACTTGTTTTATTAATGCAAACACAATGTTTTTCTTATTTAAAAAATCTTAACATCTTATTTTCAACAAGATTCGTAAATCTCTATGCAATCTTTTGATTGTAACCTGTGTACAAACTTTGAATATGACCCATTTGGATGTTCTGCAAAGTTTACCGTTCATTATAGATCATGGCTTATTGTGCAAACTTCAACTTAAGTGGTATAAAATGATAAATGGATTAAATATATTATTAATCTCATGTTTCACCTTGTTTAGTCATTAAGACAACAAAAAAAGTATCAACTCACCTCACAAAAAAGGGCTCGTGCGCCAATATGGAACTTGCAAACGTGACAAGTGCTGGAATTTCAGCTTTCATTTGACACCCTATTTCTTAAATTCACTGAGAAATTTTAAAATTATGAACTTTTTAACCCTCGACCTCAATTCGAAAAAGCTCATTATTTCGAGATGAGGTGATACTTTTCTGGTTGTTGTATTATGTGAGTTTAGATATGTGATTTGGGCATGATGCTTAGCCAGTTTCTAACTGTAACTAACGTGTTATATTCGCATCCATGCAGGCCTGCACGTACATCAGACGCATGCGTGCAGATATGGGTGGCACCAATCTTCTTACGCCATTAGAATGGATCCTTCATCAACCGACAACCAGAGGCTGGCCAAGACAACTGTTTATTCTGACCGATGGGGGCGTTAGTAATTCTTCAGAAATACTAGAATTAGTACGACTTAATGCAATCCATACAAGGTATGTATTCTAAAGTCTGTAATTCGGAAGAATATTTTAGGAGCAACATTCTTTAATTTTCTTCATTCATTTAGTGGTTTGAAATAGAATTACGTAAAGACAAAATCATTATTCTGTTTTAACTAATAACATAATTAAGGAAATTACAAAATAAATACTTGATCATTAATTAAAACAAAACAAAAACACCCCACACACCCCCACACCCCATACACACATATATACCAACTAAAACAATTAATTGTGCTGAGACAATAAAACTGAAACCATCAAATTATTGGTATCAAAGGCCAAATTAAGAAAGTAATTATCTCATTAGTTTCCCAGTTCCTCGTATTTGACTGAACTGTTTAAAAATTACAAATATATTGAACACAATAATTATCTCCAATCTATTTTCATTTAGGGATAATTATTTGACTCTGTATTTTTAAAGTATCCCATCTTATTTGCTGTAAAACAAAGTGTTACTTCACATCATTACTTTTGTCCTATGAATAATGCTCATGTTTTCCATAAAATTAATTTAAATATAGGTATTCCTATCTGGTGACAAATTTGACATAATTATACGTTTTCCTTATTTGAATTAAGTGTCATCACTTACATAAAGCAATTGTCTAGTTTCATTTGTATACCTTGAGTCAAAACAATGCTACAGGCAAAAATGACCCCTAGATTTATATCAGTAATTCAGCAATATTTTTACCGTATCACTTCGACAAAACATAATATGGTCGTGAAAATATACAGACATTATGAGAAATACATGCGCTTTCATCTGGTATCAAAATCTCCAATTTGATGTTTTCAATAAAAGCGATCGGAATACAGACCTTTAACTAAGTTCCTTTGAAGTGTAAATATTGACTAACCAATTCAACTTGAAGTACAACTCTTTTAATTACAGGGTACACACGTTTGGAGTTGGTGAAAATGTATCGAAGAGGCTCATCCGGGGTATTGCACAAGCAGGGCGTGGGAAAGCAGAGTTTATTGCTACTGGGGAGCGAATGCAAAGCAAGGTGAGCATTGGAGTGACACTTCACCACATGCACCTCGCACAAAAAGAAACGTACCCCTTTTTAGATTGGCAGTGTGTCAAAGTATGATGATTCTGAACGTTTGGGAAATTTCTTTGCTGCTTCTTTGCTCTTACATAAAACACCTCACTTGTGACTCATTCGTGCGAAAATGCCTTAGATAGAACGCTTGAAGGATTGTTGCACTAGACGATAATTTCAATGGTCACTATACGGTTATACAGCTAATAGCGATCAAGGTTGTCATAACACGCGTCATCATAGTCATTCTAATAACTTCCATAGCATTGCATTATTATAGTAACTGTACCAAAGTCATTGAAATCATCGTAAAGTGCAACAATAATTGTTTGGGGTCCAGCGTTTTTTGAGCGTTCAATTTTCACAAAATTTTCAAAAATAAGTAAACAAGTAAATAAAATAAAAACATTTAGAAGAGGAATGCCACTTCAAAATCACTTTAACATACCTCGTGGCAGATCTTCCTGTAATCGACCTTATTAGGCGAAGTCTATTTTCCAAGTCTCGACAAACGACAGAGGTGTTTTATGAAAGCGAAAACATGTAGAAATAAAATTTATATTTTTGAAACGTTCAGAATTATCAGACCTTGGCACACTGTCGATCCAAAGACAAGGCGCGTTTCTTTTTGTACGAGGTGCATTGTTGATAATAATAACCAATCTAGCTCCCTTTCAAATCCTGATATGGTCAAACCTGAATGCTCTTGCAGACTTGTTATTTTAGTAAAGTTTATAATTTAATAAATAATTCCACTAGATTCTGAAACAGTTGTATTTTTCGGCACGTCAGAATTTGAAATGAAGCTAGAAAGGTTTTTATAATGATTATTATAGGTAAATATGCAGATTCCTTTCCGTAACTTGATGTTGATAAAAGTAAAAGCATAGGTCCGTATGCTCAAACAGGGATTCCAAGACTTTAGTTCAAATCATTTAAACAAAATAATGATGTATGTATATGAAGAGTATTTTTCCAAAACTCACTTAGTCCAATAGCTGCCACATGCTATTTTTACATGCTGCCACATGCTATTTTTACATAGTTTATTGTTTTTTACTTACTTAATTACTTAATTTAATTGTGTACAACGTACTTGTACATGTGTGATCAATAATTCATTGATTGCGACTTATTCCGTGTAGTTCAATTAGACCCGGACTCCTGGTTATAAAATACACTCAGTCTCATTACACCGGCAGCTATTGAGTTTTGAAAAAAAAACCACTCTTCATATGTTCATGTGCTGGTTTGATATTCGGAACTCGTCCTACTTGATATTCAACAGATCTGTAAAAAAACCACGATGATGTTTTTATTCAAAAACAACCATTACTGTACACAGCACACTTGGCATATTGCGATAAATCTTTGCGTAGACAATTTTATACATTCAGTTTTAATATTTATGAAAAATAGCAATATGTATATAAAAACCAAGTTTTAAAAAGACGAGTAAACATCTTATCTTGCCAATTCTTACGAATCATCTTAAGTAGAGGATATTTCGTTAGTATCATCTCGCATCTTGACAAATAGACAAGGATTTAATTTTGTATATACGATTCAAATCAATTACGTATTCAACAGGCGTCTTGAGTACTCAGAAATGTATTTTCAGCTAGCATGGTAAGAGGGAATTGCTAGTATATTACTTTAAAAGTAGCAACTCTATGTGTAAGAAAACATCAAAACCAGTAAGAAGTACTGAAAGAAACTCGATTGCTATGGTAACGCAGATTTGACGTTGAGAAAGATGAATAATTCATGAGCCCAGGTCTCATCTCCTCTCCATCAATATGGAGATTGGGTTTCAATTATTAATTCTCGTGTAAGTTACTCCTGTGTATCCATATTGTCCGGATTAGCTATAAAGTTGGCTAAACAGAATACAGTAGATACAATAAAAAAAACTTAAAAATCTGGTATATTTGACAAATTATTTTAATTCGATATTCAAACACATTTCTTGTGTATGTGTATGACGTTGAAAAATAGTAACATTTCTAGTTATACAATGTCACACATCTAGAAATAGCGAACATAAAATGGGAGTTTACGATGTCTTAAAGTATTAAATACATTACGCAAATGTCCATGTACAAACAATAAAAATGTTGAGTTGCATATTAAAGAATGTTTCATAATATACAATACAACAATATTGTCATATATAAAACGCCTTTTCTAAGGGATGTTAAGCCGAAAAGAGTTCACAAAACAATGTTTTACATATTTGTTTTTATTGTAGGTCATGAATACACTTAAAACCTCTTTACAACCAGTTATCAGTGACATCTCATTGGACTGGACGTTACCTGGTGGGGTAGAAGTCCTTCAAACCCCCGTCAATCCCCCTCCTATTAAACCAGGCGAGCCCCTTGTCATATATGGCTTACTTTGTGATACCGTCAGAATGCATAGTACCCTTGCATCAGTGCTTCAAAAAGGTGAACGCCGGAACCCGTTTGGTAGCAGCCTGTCACGTAATGCAAGTAGTGATCGAATGACTGATAAGATGGAGGCTGAGGACACCGGAGACGGAACATCTGCGCCAAGATCACCAAATGTGACTCCGAAACAGATGGCAGCGAAAGATAAAGGTAACCGTGAAATATGTGAATTTCGTGAAATAACACAAAAATCCTTGCTCGAAAAGATGTTGATTGTGTTTCAAAATGTCGTTTAGGTTTTGGTACACACATTATTTGCGTTTAAGTAAAATGTTGAATAAACATGTAAAAGCATATTCAGCTGAGAATTTTCGTCGTCAACGATGAATAATTCCTTCTCATATATAAGTTTTAAGTTTGCTCCACACGTATGATCGTACTAGGTTTCTATTAAAATACTCATTAGTGACTGTTGTTTTGCTCTTAAGGCAGCCATTTTTGCTTCACAAATTAGATGTGAATCATGCTTGACTCTTAATTTGAATAGCATCGAAACGTCTGCTGTTCCTACATGTATATGCTACTACCAGATGTTGTATGTTATTCAATTTTTAAAGGTTGATTGCTTTTACACAAGTTAATCGAAATATAATACTTATAATGTCATGAAATTGAATACGCTACACAATATATATATCCACATTAGTAAGTGGGTTACATTCACGATTTTTTTTCACGATTTAAGTGCTTCTTAGTTCTGTAAATGTCTTCCTCAAGTTAATTAAAATTTAAACTAAGCGTAAGTGTAACGTTACCGTTGTTTCGACTTGTATCGACGGGTGCGTTGTCACTTGAGTATGCATGTAAGATACACCGTTGACTGTAAATTAAATGCTGTGTATTCTCAAAGTTTCGGTTCCCGCTGTCGCAAGCACTCATTGCATGTCACCATGCATATAATGTATATATAGCTTAGGCTGATTTTGAAAAAAAAATCATTTTTTTTTATCGGACTACCCTCTCATGTGGTTTATGATTAAAAACACCTTATACAAAGTAAGTAAAGTCTATGGGATTTTAGGGCAGTTAAAAGCTTAGCAATTTTCTCCTGACTGAAGAAGAAAATGTGAAAAATGATGTCCCAATGTTGTAGTTAAAATGTCTATCTTCTTTAACGCATGCATAGATGTGTTGATTTCTATTCCAATGAAATGGTAGACAATAACCTTAATTACAAATCATTATCTCATTAATTCAATTGAACGTTTTGGTGGGCCTTTAAATTTTTTTTCAAATGTTGGAATTTTCTACTATTATGATGTTATCATAGAAAAAAAACCTTAAAGTAATTGTGAGTTATGGTCAAGGTGTATTAAATAAGTATAGCTTTACTAACAAAGGACAAACGGTGGTCAATAACTGATACACCATAATATTTTGATAATAAACAAAACAAAATCTCAACAGGCCATTAATATACTTGGAGCAAAACCAAAATGATATAATGTCCAATAAATTACGTCTTTGCGCGTATGTAGTGAGTGTGTCAGACATTTCCCTGGCAAATTGGTTTGAGTAGACCAATCATGTCAACAAATGGAGAATTTTGAGGGCATTTTTTTTAAATTTGTACGTGGTTTTTATACCCCTAGTGCACCAAATGAGAGGGTAGCCCGAAAAAAAATTCAAGATTTTTATTTTTTCAAAATCAGCCTATTTTAGCTAATATAAACAGTCTCTTGACGAAAAATAATAATTTGTCAATAGGCAATCCATAATGGAACACTTGATTTTTGAAATATCATAAATCAATTGCCATCATTAATAAACTTTGCAAACTGATTTTGAACGGAGTTTTTAACAATAAATATAATTAGAGATTTAACAAGAATATTATGTGATTTGTTTGATTGTGTTTTTCTATATATCCCAAATCAGTTACCCTAGCTCTAATACTGGTACTTTTTGTTGCGTAAAATGTCATATCAAATTATTATTTATCAAATTATATATCAAATTATAATGATATATTATAATAATATACTTGAAAAGAATCTAATTTTTTCATCTGATTAAACAATTAACAATATCATGATATTACTGGAATAAAATGAATTATTTTCTAGAGTAATGCCAGATAATGGTCCATTTAATATCCATCCCAATTTGTACTGTTTGCAATATCAAGTTCTGCCAATCTGCATTGTATGTATTGATAGTATGCACCTTTTCCAATTCTATTGTCCTTTATCGTATTATGTCAACATTGTATTGCACTAGTCATTTATACATGCATATATATACTTTAGATCAGTTATGTGTTTCCTAATTGTGACCTTCCAGCCCGTATGAGCAGTAAATGCCAGAAACTTCATTTTGCGCTACAGGTGAAAATAAATGTCAAGGGCATAATTTGCCGAAATCGGTTTTATGACAGATTCACAATCCTAGTGATTACTACAAAATACCAGCAAAGTTTCATTTCAAGAACATGACAGGAAATGTGAAATATATTGGCATATTCTTAAGACGATCAACAGAAATTATAGGGCTTACTAATCTTTGAACGTGTTTATCTCAGTTATACGTTTTACTCCCTGACAACCTTTGACGGACCATAACTTGACTTCAGCTTGCTTGCTTTGCTATCATTTCAACCTTCATTTCACCCCTGCATGCCCTCATCTTTCTTTTGCATGTAACTATCACCTCTTCTTCTCTGTGTTTCCTAATTATGCATGTTCTAAAACCTATTGACTAGTTGAAGCACTAAGAATAGTATTCAAGTTGTCGACCTTATTGTTGCGCTATTACACTTTATTATTGCATCCATAAACGTTCGGAGAAAATGATTTTAAAAACAAAGGAAATCAAAAGTTATTTAAAATAAGCGGTGTTAACTGACGAATGAACCGAATAATTGAATATAAATGTGTTTGAAAATTCAACGAAAATACTTTGTCATCGTTTTTAATTATACCGTTGAGCCACTCGATGTTACAATTGTTCACAATTGTTCACTCGTTCAATTAATACTAGTTCAGGGACTTTCACAAGTTGACTCTTAGCAGCATTTCATTAGTAGGATGGGTTAGTAGATTGCCTGGTTTATGGATTTTAGATGCGCAACTTCAACTTGCTTGCTTTGCTATCATTTCAACCTTCATTACACCCCTGCATGCCCTTATCTTTCTTTTGCATGTAACTATCACCTCTTCTTCTCTGTACACTACCTTTCGATTCTCTCTCTCAGCAACTGTATGTACTAGTGGCAACTAGCATCTAAATCCACGGTCCATAATCGCCTCTCTAAAAGCAGCTCAACCCTTACCTCCACGCGGTGCCGGGTGGTAACTTGTGTCCACTTTGTGACACAAGGTTGACAGGGCTCTGAGTAGGGAAGTAAAACCTGAACTAAACCAGTAGGAGTTCCCCTCCTGCTTCATGTGAATAACATCTTCATGTGAATAACATCTCCATGTGAACAACACCTCCATCAACCCACTGGTAGTGAGTGGCGCCTCACCAGTGTAGAAAGTTAGGTATGCATCTCGAGCATCAATGACTAGCTAAAGAAAGAAATCATGATAAGTAAACCACAAAGCACCAGGGTTAAAGCCCCTGATCAACTAGACTTGATCGAATCCACTGGCTAAATAAAATCGCATGATGACGCTGTGACCTCAAACATTTTAAGGAGGGCCACAGTTGATGATCAGTGGAGGACAAAGTCACCATAAATGAGGTGCAAGCATGAAGTCCTGTAATCAACATTCAATGTACGCACTTTGAATTCAGCATCAAAGATAGGAGAACTTGTAGCACTGGCATCACTACACAATATATCAATTGTAGCTTTGCAGACACACGGGAAGACTCACAACGATAAAGTCCAATTTCAAACTTTGGCAGACGGTTGGCAAATTATTACACTCATCAGCAATACGCAACACCTCAGGAGCTGCTGTTGGAGAAACTGGCTTCTTGCTTAACCCAAATGCTGCTAGATCACTAACTAGTGTGAAGAGGATCTCTCCTTGGATCATTACTGCCAACTTTGCAGGAAATCCAGCAACCACAATAATCTGCTGCTATAGCCCAATAAATTGTGCAGAAACATCTGAAGTGACTAACTTCTATGAAGATCTAAATCAGGCCACACAAGACACCCCAAGACATAATGTCCTTCTTGTCATGGGTGACCTGAATGCCAAAATCGGCAGTGAAGATGCAACATTCACCTATAACAGAGTTACCAATAGAAACGGCGAGCACCTCATGAACTACCTAGA
>JXSR01S018417.1:19973-45469 GCA_000969725.1 Ophiothrix spiculata
TAACTCTAGACAACTGTTTCTACAGTTATAATCAATAGATGACTTTTATGATTTATCTACATTACACCTGGTGACAAAATGCCAAAAGCGTTCTACCATTTATTAAACTTTTGGCCGGTGGTTAAGATCAATCCAATTTAAAGTCATCGCTCAAGTTGAGATTGCGGTATTTAATTCCTTGTGGAACAAACAAGAAATTGGACACTATTCATCACTCACTCGAGTTTAATAAAATGTTTGAAGGACAGTGCGATTGGTGCCTGAATTGTTCACTGTATAAAATGCTTCTGTGTCTTTATTGGAGTGATTGATTTAAGTAAATTTATCAAGGTTGACTTAAAACTTTATAAATAAGCATTTTACACAACATATGGATTTGAGAGCTTTCATAAGACAAATGTAGCATAAAAACAAAGGAATCGGACAGATAGCATTCACTCACTGTTGGATGATTACTGTATTTCATAAATTTCAGTAAGGTATCAATCTCCTTAGAAGTAAGTAGATATATTCTACTAAAAGCTCAATGATTATTGTCTTACCAAAACGCTGCTGTATAGTCAATACCGTTAAACGTGTTATTATTTATCTATTGGACTTATTTATTAAACAATTTTCAATAGAGCCATACCTTGTCTCGTCTCCAACCTTCAGAATTTAAAATACAAATTGACTCCAACACATACTGTTGATACCACTTATATTTATGAGTCGTTACTTACATATGTTATTGATTTGGTTATATCAGCTTGCAAATTTGTTTCGCAAGGAAGGCATAAAAGGCCAACCTTCGCTCATCAGAAGCTAGTATAGCAGAATCGTTTAGTCGTAACTTATTTAGTCGTTAGCTATGAATGATGAAAAATCGGCATTTGTACGGTTTTTTGCTAAATATTGTAGAAAATTACTAGTTTTACCTAAATACCAAGTTTGAAATGGATATCTGCTATATACATGACTAAAAAGTACATTTTTAGAATCACGGAGTTACACCCCCCCATGACCTCCGACTTTTGAACGGACACTGTATCCCCCATGAAGGTGGTAGGGTCAAACATTTTTTTAGCGGCAGACAAATTTTTGTACCGGCGGGGTTGATGCAACCCCCCCCCCCCTTCGTAGAACTAGGGTTAATTTACGAGAGTAAAGTGCTTTGTACATTTTTTAAATACTTTAATCAATTCAAAACGTTTTAAAGGCGTTCCAAAACGTGTTTTTTTAAACAGCAATTGCAACAAATCCAGAACGTTTCGGAGTTGTTTAGTGTTTGCTGAAAACACAAGTAATGTAATAATTGTCATTTTTAAATTCATATTGCATCAAATTTTTATTTAGTAAAAATAAATATTGCACAAGCAAGATATTTACATGAATAACATCTATTGTACATTATAAAGTGAATCTATGGTAAACAAGCAAGGACTACGTACCAAGGAAAGTCCGAAAGCCTTTAAAAAGATCGAATTTCATTGGGTCCTTAAAAGAAGATTTGAAACAAACAGAATAACACAAAAGAAAATAAAGATGAAAGACGTCATAACACTTAATGTATATTTTGAATTACAGAATGTTAATCTCTAATGCAGATATTCTTTTTTTTAATATTCAGATATACTTCTATTTTTATCAGAAATAGATATTTTTTCATATCCTGGTTTACACATTTTATGTAATATCATCGAATGATCTGGTATCATTTTAATACGCCTTGATGAAATCAACGCTGTTATCTTTCAATTATCTCCTAGTGAAAGTAATACCTCTCATATAGAACAAATCATCACTTTACTCGTTTAAATAAAACCGATTTGGTATTATTTTAAAATGGATGTATTGACTTACTAACTTTACACTGTATATTAATTAAGAACATAAGTAACCATCGGAACAAAATTAATTGTAAATAAGTATTAACAGGTTTGGACTAATATAGTACGTGGAAGAACATATTTCATATCTTAGCAGTTTTATATTCCTTTCTCCTTATTTCTTAACATTTTATCAAGTCGGTAAATATTTCAATATTGCCATTCATATTGAGTTTTTTGTGATGAAATGAATAAAAAATCAAAACCTCAATTTTTCGACTCAGAGATAATAGAAATCTTCAATTTCGATAGTATTTTAAGTTAATAAGGCTGGCAACATTAGAATCTATCTTAATTATCTTGATCTTTGTGTTTGTTTCTTGGTGTTTGTGTTATAACTTTTGCTATAAAATGTGAATTATCAATTATTTAGTCAATATCAAAAATAAATAAAGTTTTGGAAAGCACAACAATGATATGTAAAGATGTTTTTAATATGTCAATTAAAGATATGGTCGCAATAATCGTACGATCAGCTTACGAGAAGTGTTTAGTTCGTTTAAAAGGACCACTTGCAGTGAGTAAAGCAAGCAGCGAGGGCGTCGTGTGGTCCTATTAGATGGACTAAACACTGTTCGTAAGCTGATCGTACGATTATTGTGACCATAGCGTTAGTTGCATTGAATGTACGATACTAAAGATGAGGGCTTTGACTTAGTATCCGTTTACTCAACATTTGCTCAAGTTTATATTTCCTAACTCTATTATATGTATCAAACAAAAATTATACACATTTTTTTTTTCAATTCAGGTGGAACCTTTAAAAATATACGATTGTTTCTTTTGCAAAAATACCGGGTTATATGTTTATAAGGCATTTGGTACACAAGTAAAGTGTGAATAATCAATCAAACCCGGAGCTTCAATTTCCTCACAGCCGGCACTACAATTTTCCCGGCTTGAGGATTGTCTGTGTAGCAAGTACCTCATTGATTTCGTATTTAAGAGCACATATCCTTCGTGCTTGACAGACTAGAAAGTTGTTATAAAACACCTATGGCGATTGGATATTGCGTGATATGAATTAAACCTGCTTTGTTAATACAAAAACATGAAGTCAAAAGAACATCCAGTTTACTTTACGTGCCGTAGTAAAGCCTAATGCAGTGTTACATAAACCATGCAGGACTGATTGAGTTGCAATTGAACAATGAAGTCAAAATAAAAAGACACTTTTCAATGACAAAGTATTTCAAAAACTATTGCTGAATTAACAAAAGAGGGGAAAACATTGGTTATATTAAATCTGCTTTATTGTACATACATAGCTTCGCTTTTGATGGTTTGCGGCATGATTTTGTTCATTTTTCTGCATTTACAATATGAACAAAAAAGTTTTAATAATTACTTTAATTACTTCACGAATATAATTGAATTGAATCAATGTATAAAATAGATTAAATAAGTTATTAATACATATGTATGCAACTATGTATAAAGAAGAAACTTAAACTATGATTACAACAGACTGTTCCGCCTAAAGGCTCATTAGATAGTGAGAGAATTATAAGACAATGCAACTAAATTTTATATTAAAGCGTTTGTCCTATTGATACTGCAACGGTCAAGCCCTATGCTCTTGTTAAATGAATAGTTTGATCAGCTTTTCTTGTTTGATACACGCATTTTCTAAAGACAAAACTCTATGTTCATACACCAGAAAATAATAACAAAATCAAGGTAATAAGTAAGTATTTAAAATAATATTTGGGCATGAAAAATTACAAAAGTCTAAAATGTACATTTTAGACTAATGTAATTTGAAAATGCGATAAATAAATCATTTGTTATATATTCAGGAGATCATTAATTCAGTATGATAATTGTATATATATTTTTTGTTTTATATCGAAGAGCAAACAGATATATTACTAAGTGTATTTGGCCATGTTGTTGCCCATTTAAGAAGGGTTTAATCGTTTGCTTAATGTAGCATTCAGTCATTTTAAGGATCATTTATCTGGCAAGCAATCTTTGCTGTTGACTTTTATTGTGAGCTATAAATGATACTCTATGACCCGTCATATTAAAAGGTACAATATCGCGACCTTTCATAAGATATGTATATATTTGTAATACTTGAGAAGGACATAGAATAGGCTTTCACATGAGACACTGCTTTTGGAAAGACGAATAAAGCAAAAACATCTTTTTATTTCCTTTACAGTTAAACTGGATTGACTGCAATATTGTAGTTTTTAATGTTGCGTGTCACATTTAAAATCTATATGGAGATTAAATATAAAAATAAAATGATGATTCTTACATGTCTTGTAAGTTTGAGTCTTATAGCATGCATACATTTTTTTTAAAATGGTGACTTAAAAATTCCGGGATTTCATCAACCACCTACATCCCAACTTTAACAACCTACCCTAAACCCACCTTAGGTGGTACCCCCGTAATTTTTTCATTTTCATCACAATGACCACAAAAGATGTAAAACAGATTACCCAAATTCATGTTAGCTATGTCTTTCAAAATTTACAACCAATATCAAAAAATGCATATTTTTGCCTTAAATCTGCTTTGATGTTCGGTGTCTGATTAAAAAAGTATGCAACCGTATATACTGTACTAGAGACTGGTTTTGATAAATGAAGCGAAGAGACACCTCTGTGTTCCCTAATCCACGCACATAATATTGTTAAAATTATTGAAATGTCTTGTTTATATCTTCTCATGTTTAGATTAAGGTTGTTCATAAAATATGAAATAAATAAAGGATTTAGGGCAGTTTTGACTGTAAGCAAAACTAGGAACATCATTTTTGGTATCAAACAGACAATTTCAACACTTTTGGTATATACAACAATTTTCTCCTGTTGCATTTAGTGACTATTTTACAAAGCGATCTGACATCCACGAATACTCAACAAGACAAGTAGATGAACTTAATATAACTTTTAACAAGAAATATTTTTCTGACCGTGGTATCCGCTCAAATGGTCCTGTATTGTGGAATTCACTTCCAAAAGTTCTCAAAATTGCCGGTTCCGTCAATTCTTTCCGTCAAATTTATAAAACAATTCTTATAAACATGTATAACTAAAATGTACTTTGAGCATGTCCTTGTCTTGTTCTTCGTCTTTGTTTGGTCACTTTACTTTATTTTTTTATTTTTATTTTTTTTCTTGAACTGTTTTTCATTTTAGGGATAGGCTATTTACCAGCCTCATTGGCCGCTCAGCTTATTCCTCCATAATGTATTGCTGTTCATTATTTCTTTTCGTGTATGATTTATGTGTTTGATATTTTATCTTTTGTGTATTTATTTGTTTATGGGAATGAATAAAACTGAACTGAACTGAACTAAGTGATCCCATTTGCGTCTCTATGGTTCAGACGTAGTAAAAGGTGTTACCTAAAGCCAACTACGTCTATGCACATCAAAAGGAATATTAGGACAAAATATGTTATGCTTATTCCCCTAATGTGTTGTAATAAATGTTTTTGAAATCTTATTTTGCTTCAGATTTCATTTGTTGGATTTGTTGCGAATTTTAAACACTTGAAAGACAATGTATTTTCCCATCCGTTGGTCCCAAAAGAGGGATTGTTTTCTAAGAGCCTCACTAAGTATACGCCTTCCAAACATGAAATGTTCATTGTACATTGTTAGCCAAGTCATTATTAGGGTATATTAAAATGACAAAGATACAAAAAAACTGTTTTAAAATGAAGGCCACAAACTATTTTTTTCCCTGCAAAAAAAAATCGAAAACACTGTGTCCAAAGGCATTTGTTCATGAAAACTTTATAAAGTTTGCAAATTGTAATACAATTGCATCGCTGAGACAATTTTTCAGAAAATTGAACAGCGCCGCAGATAAAATATTTTATGCAATTAGCACGAAAGAGGTTCAGTCGATTTGAATTTTTCGCCACTTACAGACCCAAAGCGTTAAGGTTTACAATTACATGGAACGGCAATGTGTGATTTTGTTTTAAATGTTGTTATTGTTTGCCTTTTCGAAAAAGATAGGGCCCCTATGAATCCCCTAGTCTGTCCTTTTTTTCCTTTAAATTAAGTTAACATAAAATTGACACGATATTCATTAAAATAATATGCTTATAAGATTCAATTCTTTTATTTTAATCGTTTGTAAGTTGCTAATACAAATAAAAAGCATAGAGTCGCAAGTTAAAGGTCTGATTACTTCTGCGACTCTGTTTTACATCATTTTTTCTGAAACATCCATGTAAAAAGAAGTTATTAAATCAACAGCCTTAGGGACATACCTACACCTACGTATTCAATTTAAAATGTAAGCAATCATTTCTGCAAGACACAAAATTGCACTACTTGTAAAACTGTTAATAATTGGAATTTTCAATAACCAATTCTAATGAATAAGTAAAAAGGACAATAAGAGTACAACGCACGCATGTCTTTTTTCAATCTATATTGTATATCTAAGATAGTAATTTAATAAAATATGCCTTTGATGTAAATCGCTGAATTCAAACCTATCATAAGTATGAAGCATATGTAAAGGTTATGTTTAATGCATTAATTTAGCTTGTGATTAAGCGGCGCTTCTGCATTCTACATGTTATCAGTCTAATACTAATATTAAAATTTTGTTACTAAAAATCTTCCATTTACTGCTATTTGTCAATTTTTATTCCACATATCCGCATAACTTTTACCTGAATATGACCGTATTAGATCAAATCTAACCAATGTGCACATGATAAAGCTACTTATTAAAGATTTTTTTTTCATCATTCATCATCTCTGAGCAGTACTGAATGAATGAATGAATGAATAAATGAATAAATGAATGAATGAATGAATGAATGAATGAATGGATGGATGGATCAATCAATTAATCAAACACTCAATCAATCAGTCAATCAATCATTTAATCAATAAATCAATCAACCAATCAATCAATCAATTAATTAATCAATCAATCAATCAATCAGTATCCACTGTACTTGCATGTCATGTTTATCCCACGAAGAAGTCTATTCGTACAGGGGACCAACGGCATCACGTGACTGACTTCCGAACCACTGAGCAGGTTAGAGTAAAAGTTCTTGCTCGAAACGATTAGTGTGCAGTTTTGCAATGATTGCAATGTATCGTTTATAACCACTGAAACAGCATCAAAAAGTAGTTTTTCTTTCTAACAAGACAGTTGACACAAAATCATTCTTTAAAAAAACACCTCAACATATTCAATGCTGATGGGTGTATGAAATCAAACTTAAACGGTAAATATTAATGTTTATATGCTTATAAGAATTAAATACCTTAGTTTTTTATTTATTTTTAGTGTACTCATATTTTTTTCATTTCTACAGATTATAGACTAGTTCAATATTATCTGATTTACAAGAGTGAACAAATGTATGCAAACTTTTTTCGGCCGACAGATTAAGTGATCTGTTAAAAGATCGAAAGTTTCCAGCTGCTTAAGCAATGCCTGTTCTTCACAACTATTTAATTAAAAACGACACAAGAGCAACAGCTTGGGGATATCATAAGGATGTGCTTTGATCAGCTGTTTTAACAACATCCCATACTTAATATAGCTGATAAATTGTCTATGGAATGGCGTACCCAAATATTATCATGGCTTAAAGTGAAATAATCATTCATTAAGCTGTACATAAGTTAAATGGTTTTAAAAGTGAATTAAAGTGTTTATAGCAAATTGATTCTTATATCTTGGCTGCCTTGTGGCTGTACGATATTGAGTGGGACGCATTTCCTTCCTACACTCATAGATGTATCAACGCATGCCTTCTTTTAAGGTTACCAGTTTATATAAACAATAACTTGACCACCTGTTTGTATAGAATTTTTTATGTCGTTGTGGGTGTGTGTCTGTGTGTAAATAAATGTTCAGAACAAAGCATTATGATTGCTTAAATACTGTTAGAATTTTGCATATAAAATATATTTGACGTACACTGTGAGTTTTGTAGTATTTGTATAGTATTGAACGCATTTGAATGATACAATATCATTACTCAAAAGGAAGTTATTGATTTTTGATGGATTAATTCATGACCTGAAAACTAGAAGTTCGTTTAGATACAATAACAAACATGAGATTTGAGACAAAAGTCATATAAAATGATCTTGATAATGGATAAAATAACAAGTGGCCTCTAAACTCAAACATACTGGCGAGGTCTTGTTATTCTTTTTTATGTCAAACGGATCCATGCATATTTCTTTAATACGAAGATACAAAAATAGATTACAAGGAGATATGTAATAACCTATTGAGTCGTTAAAAAGGGTTTCGATCTCAGTAATCTTCAATGTTTTTTTTTAATTGCGCTGTAATCAT
The DNA here is from genome assembly GCA_000969725.1 of Ophiothrix spiculata. Lineage (NCBI taxonomy): Eukaryota > Metazoa > Echinodermata > Ophiuroidea > Amphilepidida > Ophiotrichidae > Ophiothrix > Ophiothrix spiculata. Next base: position 28,153 of record JXSR01S018417.1, read on the forward strand.
TTTGGAATGGATGTGTGATATTGTTACCGAGCTCCTTTAAAAGTCCACGCTGTAATCATTTTGGAATTGACGTAACAAGTTTTTTTTTTCTTAAGTCAATGTTTTACATTTTACTATTACACTCTATTTGAACTCATATAAAGAAACTCGATTGCGGCTCATTTTTATCACTAAAAATATTGTGGACTAGACTACTTTGAATTCTGATCGAAATAGAAATTGAAGAAAGAAACTATGACATACTATATATTATTCGAAAGTTTAAAAAATGACAAATGTAAATATGTACAACCTCAGTCTTGAAAATTGCGACTTTCCTCTCATTTCGTTAGAGCAAACAAATTTGGTTGAGCTTTAGATTGTCAAACACACGGGCCAAAACGATCAACATCCTTCCTAGATTCCTGACTGATGTTCAATCAAGGTCAGCTGGGAATTCCGGATAGACAGATCTTGCTCGAAGTTGCACGTCCTACATTAGTAACAAATGTATATCACACCACTCCGCAGATATGTGTGACAGTGTGAAAAGTGTGAGTTTCGATTTTAACCCTCGTTTTCCTGAACCTTTTTTGAAACACTTCTTCAGGGGGTGGTTACCACGACCCTGTTATTTTGAAATTGGGACCCCGAAGTCATATTGTTTGGTACTAAAGTATATCTCCTCTGTTCGGTCAAGGAGTTACGTAATTATGACATCACAAAGTATTTGCAGACCGAAAAAATCGTCTTTCGGTAAAAATGACCACTTTAAAAAAAAATTGTTACAAAAGTTCCAAATTTCCGATTTCCGTCGGTTTTTTGCTAAAAAAAAATAAAGAATCGACAATGCTAACATGTATTGTAAGTTTCAATTCCATATCATGCAGATATTTTTTTCAAAATGGCGGTTTAAAACTTTGCGAGGTAGCAACCACCTACCCTCGGAATTTGACGGCCTATACCATAACCCCACCTCAGGTGGTACCCCCGATTTGTTTTCATCAAAATGACCGCAAATGATGTAAACATTATTACCTAAATGCTCAGGGTCACTATAGTTTGCGTTTCGGTGCATTTCGTTAGGGGATGGGGTGGTAACCAATACCCAACTAGACGAGAGTTAAAACAACTGTTCTTCGCGAATATCGTGATGGGGTTTTCCATGTTCATTGCAAGATTTAGCCCACATGACACACTAAGAATTTTTTGGAATACATGATCAGTTGAGTAGTCTTGTTTATTGATTTCACTCACATAATTCTATATTTTAACAACTTTTGGTCAACACGCTTTTTTTTTCTTCTTCTTTTTTTTATAGTTCAAATCATCCAATCTTAATCAAATTTCGCATGTTTATGGTCATATACATGGTATATAGAATAATTTGCAAAGGATAATTAAGATTTTTAATAACATTATTCTAATATAACTTCATTTTTAGGGCTTGGCCGTATAATTTAGTGTTAAAAGTTACTATATATTTACATGGAGTATTTTATGTTGACGTCCATTTGCTGATCCTGGCATTGGAAGTCTGATTTTTCATTGTACATCCTTTATAGGTATTTGTCCTGGCAATATCTGAACGATGTCGGATTTTTCCCAATGCGTGAATTTCTGAGATTACGATAAGAAAAAGGCGCCAACTGTTTTGAAGAAAAATGTTGATGCCACTTACTATAAATAAATAGTCAAAACAAAAATATAATCTAGAGACGCTACTTCATACGTGTGTCAAAAATCATGATAATCTGCCTTGTGTAAGTAATGCTAACATGACGTGAAAAAATGACTGTCCCCTTAAATCGAGACCTGCAATATGGAATTGGACACTTTTTTCACTTCAGCTTTTAGGGGACTATCCCCTTAAAGCTTTACTTGCAATTTGGTCTTGGACAATTTTGTCACTATAAGTTTTGTTATTCCATTTAATAGTTTAATTAAGTGAATCTAAACGATAAAGCTCTATAAGTATCTAGTTCATTTAACCTATTTTAAACTTAAATGTTTTTGTAACAAGCAAAAAATTATGATTATTTGATATTGTGTATTTATTTTTATACAGGCATCAGTAAAGTGATACAAAACTTGATACATTTTATCAAATTCATGTTAAAATTATCTTATAACTCGCAAAATGAAATATCTCAACAATAAATGGCAAAGAAGCAAACGTAAGAGTGATTTTAAGGAAAACTATAGTATTAGATATCTTACCTTAATATCCGCTTGAAATAAAACACTCTTCTAAACCTAATAATGAAAATCAAATAAGCAGCGACTCTCAAAATAGTATCCTGGGTAATAGACAACACAGATAGAAACGTACCTGAAAATGGATGCAATTTAAAACTAAACCTAAGATCAGCATGAATAGTTGCAATGGGTAGTGTTTCACCTAATGAAGGAATAAATCAACTCAACATTTAATTTCCATGAATAGGAAAGTTATAGCAAGTAATTGAATACTTCTTTGAAAGAAGGGCCCAACTTAAATAAAATATTTTATTCAAGTTTATTTAGACCCACCGGGCCATTTCTATCACAACTGTTGGTGTTAAAAAATTACTTACTTGAGCAGATAAATAAAGACATATTTTTATAGTATAATGCTTTATGACGCATCACAGGAACTTATATCCATCCTCTTAAATCAACGGGATCCGAAGGCAAACTTACTTCCAGTTATACTATAATATGCTGACTGTACATGACATCTGAACATCAAACTCCCATCATTGTATGTTATTAGCCTCAAAAGATATTAAACAGTGCTAATTTGCTAAATTATCTATTTTTAGTATACTTTAAGTTTTCAGATAGGGTATCAATTTGAACAGGTATGGTCTGAAATACATTTCACCCATTTTTTGCCAATTTTTGATCTCACATAGGGTCACCTTCGGAACCTGTGGAACTTGGGTGGTTACCCAGGCACAGATATTAGTTTCCCCCGGGATTCCAGCTCCTAAATTTGTTCTACTATTACAATGGAATGTAAAAATTATACTATTATGTTTAACATTCCTAGTTAGACAACTATTGTTTCTTAAAATTGTATTTTCTTGCCAGTTCGATTTGTGTATCCATTACCTTCTTTTAATACGAAATTCAAGGGAATAAGCTTATTTAAACTATTGCATTATAAGCATGCAAGTGGTTGCGATGTCAACATTTAGATTATCAAATTCAGGTGAAAATATTTTTCTTTGTGAACATTTCAAGCTTTAATCAGCAACCATCTTTTCACTTTCAAAATAATTCACAACATCTTTTCCCTTTTGTAAGATTATTCAATTACATGTAGATACATAAATAAATATGTTTTGTTAAAGCGTATTCTATCCTCTTTCAACTATTATATGTCTTCTCTAACTTTTTAGATTAGCTGTTTCCGCTATTCGAATATTGATAGATGACTTATATAATGTATCTGTATTACACCTTGTGACAGCTAGCATGCCAACAGCATTCGACCATTTATTAAATCTTTGACCAGTGGTTAAGATCAATCTAATTTAAAATCATCACTCAAGTTGAGAGTGTTGAATTTAAATCCTAGTGGAACAAGCAAGAAAACGGAAACTATTCATCACTCACTCGAATTTAATAAAATGTCTGAAGGACAGTGCTATCGGTACCTGATTTGTCCATTGTATAAATTGCTTTTGTGTCTTTATTTGAGTGATTGCATTAAGTCAATTTTAAAGGTTTATTTAAGGCTTTATAATACAATTAACACGTTATGTACAAGGTATGGATTAAAAGGCATCTATGAGACAAATGTATCTTTGGTTAATATATGCAGTTTAGACATCAATAACCAAAATGTTTGATTCTAAGAGGAAAGTCGATAAATCCAATTATCATTATACATAAATATTTACTAGTAATTACTACTACATAATTATGTTACTTACAAAATGTTTACTTAGGACAAATGAATACGAGGATGTAATAACACAGTCATAAAAAACCTTCATCACGAGGAAATGAATTTTTAAGCATTTAATTTAAGAATTTTAAATGAAGTATGTTTTGTTGAATTACTCATTCTAAGATTACAAATGTTACGATATACTACATACTATGATTATCAAATATAAATATTTTCTTATATCCTGATTTACACATTGTATCTGATATTGTGTAATGATCTTGTGTGTTTTTCATACGCCTTGATGAAATCAATTCTGTTATCTTTCAATTATTAGTATCTCGAAGTGAAAGTTAAACCTCTCATATAAAACAAAATATCACTTGAATCATATCGATACAACCAATTTACTATTATTTCAATATCATTGACTTCAATTGCCGTTCATATGAAAAGTATATCCTGATTATGGGAAGACATTGACTTGTAGAAATCTTACAATGTATAAATTGCATGCAGCGTAACAATTATTATAAACGTGTTCCGACTTTTGGTTATCACTACTCGGTGACTCAGTGACCCACCAAAACAGTGACCCTACCAGGTTATCTTACCATGTTAAGGCGAAAATAATCTGGGTAATGTACCTTTCTCCCTGGTAAAGTATTTTCTTACAAATTGTCAATTATCGGCCCTAAAAATCATAAATTGTGTTTTTCCAAATCGCCAAAAAAGTATCAACGTTTTACCGCCATGATAAATTGACACGCAAGAGAAACCGAAGTTGACAGTGTTTGGCGCTGGAGCATAATTAGGCACAACTGTGTGCGGCCGGTCGCAACGTGTCCACAACCTTAATTTTCCACGATGGCAACCGAAGGCTTGATTATGCATCTCTCAATAGTTTCAAAACATGTAATGAATATTTTACAATGACCTTGAGGTGAACAATCTAACCTACGGTTGCCATCTTGGAATATTAAGGCTACGGTCAGGTTGCGGCCGGCCGCACGAAGTTGTGGCCTAATAGTGCCTTATGTACTCAAAATATTGTCATGGACAAAGACACGCTACATTTGCTGTGGTTGGATTGGATTGACCTGAGACTCTGATGATCGTCTCAGGGATTGAATTGGTATTCGTAAATAACATGTAAAAGTTGTAGTCCTAAAAATGTGACAACCAAGTGATTTGAATATCTTTAATATTAAATAAATCTAATACATTTGAAATAAGAGCTAAAAAGTAAAAAGATTGCTCTCCCTGGACTTGAACCAAGTATGGTTAATTGGTTGACAGATTTTCTATTTATAATACAACGCCTTGGACCGATCGGGCAAAAAGTAACATGCTTAAACATGCTTGACTAATTCCAGTACAGTCTCTGTACCAGCGCCACATACGACCAATGTAGTACACGTAATAAGAACGAGATTTTCCCATCTCTAATTTAAAAGACTGAACAACAATCGCCCGAAAAGCAGGGAAAATAGTCCCCATTAATTTAATCGACTGATTACCGGAAAGGCAATTTTATATTTTTATTGAATCTGTTGTAAAATAAGATTAAGCTGAATTAACGATTTAGTGTGACATTCTTACAGGTGTAAAAAATGTAGGGACACCATGCTAGAGGGTTCAACGAGTAGTGGGTCACCAAAAGTCGGAACCCATTATAAACTGTATCCAGCGAACCAAGTTGTAGCATTTGAAACAGTTATGTCGTTCGTATGTACAAAATTGCAAATTATGGCCTTGATTAAACAGTCGATTCTCTCAAATTCGTATTTAACATAAATCAAATAAATTGATATCTTACACCAGTATTGCTTTTGCAATTAAAAAATATTGATTAATTGTCTTAACATTTATCAAAGTAAGGTTTTTCCTGGCAAATTTATGTTGGTTACTCATAAAACATGAAATACACATGAAGTAAATTTAGTGGTTGGTAATAAAAGCTGGTAGGATTTCCCTGGCTTGAGGGAAGTCTACATTGCAAGTACCTCATTGATTTGGTATTTAAGAAAACATATCCTTCGTGCTTGACAGACTAGAAAGTCATTATAAAACACCTATGGCGATAGAAAATTGCGTGATACGAATTGAACTTGCTTTATTAGCTACAAAACCATCAAGTGAAAAGAACATCAGTTTACTTTACGTGTAATTTTCCTCTAGTAAAGCCTAATGCAGCGTTAAATAAACCATCCCGGTCAGATTGAGCTGCAATTGGATAATATAGTCAAAACAAAATGAAACATACCAATCACAGAGGCTTTAAAGGGGCATTGGCCACAATTTTAAATTTCATTTGAGGATGATTTGCACATATTTGAAAATAATAGTCAATTACCAGATATTGTGAACATTTTGATAAAACTTCAGAAGTGTCAAAAATTGATTTTTTCTTTTGTTTGTTGATCTTGAGTATGAGGCTATTATTCTGTAAACGTACGTATTTATTGAAGCTATAAATCAAGAAAGAGACGGAAATATGTTTGTAAAACATTCCTTTCACATCATAGATTGCAGATAAATCAGAAAAGTTTGCATCAGATCTCGTAAAAAGGCCCATTTTAAAAATTCAACTATAGAGGGCAGTATTTATTGTTGTCGACAACGATAATTAAAACAAAAGTATACCTAAATATTTTGATATATAGGATTTGAATTTGACAATGAAACTTTGCATGCTGTCATTATTACCGCTAATAGAATGTATTTCAAATGATGCAAAAATCTCAAAATGCTTGGGGAAAAGTTTGAGAATGGTGCTGAACTTGTCCAATACCCCTTTAATAAAGTCTTTTACTACATAACACTACTTTTCACCTGGAACAAAATGATGCAAGCCAAAGGTCTGCTAAGATGTATATTATCTTCTTGAATGCGTGTTGCAAAATAGTACAACATTCTGTCAACTTTATTTGTCTACCATGGCTTTTCGTACTAAAACTTATTCGTACAATTCCCCCAAGTTCCAGTTTTAGTGCCATCGCACTTTGAAACAAAGTTGCAAATATAGTTTAAACAGTTTTTCAACACAATGAGATAGTAAAATATTTCCCTCAATATTTCGATGTGAAAAACACACATCCTCGTCAGGAGAACTCCTAAGATGAACTGGCGGAGATTCCTCTCACGGATGAGCTATGTTGACCTTTAGGTCGGATGAGAACATCATATAATAAAGTAGGTACATATAGTTGCAGGCCTTGGTCACGGTTGAGTTATGGTGAAAGTTTTCTAATATGAATGGCCTCCCGCACCATTCGGGGGAATTCTCTATCCTCACGATCTTGAACTTTGACGCCGTCCCAGTCAATCCCGTGAGTAGTAGCATAACTATGTTCAGAAACAGCGGATGGATTCCTGCTGGACCAATTGATTTGTATTCTTTAAGTCGTTGTCAACCGTAAGAGCAAACTCCGCCATTTCATCTCAGGAGTTCTCCTGACGAGGATGTGTGTTTTTTACATCAAAATATTGAGGTAAATATTTCACTATCTCATTGTGTTGAAAGACTGTTTAATGTTTAAACTATATTTACTGTTTTCAACCTACACGTATGAACATTCTTTTGGATAAAACAAAGTAGTTGTGGGGTTTTTTTCACGCTTTTTTAAAGTATGGTTTATCAAAGTGCCTAATAATTTGTATTTGTTAAAGATATATAAATTACCCATGTACCAGAATGTATGGTAAGAAAGAAAACATATTAAAGTTGAGCAAATAACTCTTATAATTCAAAAATATTCTTGATATAGATAAATTCTTCGAGATACCCAGTTTCAAAGTCTACATTGCTTGAGTTTCATAACACATAAACTAATTTACCTAAAAGTTCTGAAAATGAATTTATAAATATTCATAAATGTTAAGGTGTGACGTAAAAAAACATGGTAATTTAACTTGAAGCAGAAAAGGATCCAAAACTGATTATTAGTTTACTTGTTTACGTACTGAATTCAAAGAATAAGGCTCAAGCAACGTCATAGATTGTAAACATTTAACTAAAAACTAGAATTAAAATACTGTAATACTAAAACCGCTATGTCTGGCAGTCAAAACACGAAAGACACTTTCATTTATCGGTGTATTGTAGTTGATTATTTATGTCCCATTTCTAGGAAGAAACAGAATCGGCATGTGAGTGCAAGAAAGTTGCATCTGCAATAGCTGCCCTAAGTTAAATATATTTTACACATTGTAACAAAAATAACTCAAAATGTTCCTGTCTTATTTCAGTGGTTCTTGAAATGGATCTTCAGGTGACTCAACGTCACCTGAAGAATCATTTCAAGAACCACTGACCCAAGACTGGGGGTCATTCAGTGTGCAATCCAAATTTATGACGTAAGGCAGCTATTGCAGATATGACTTTCTTGCACTTACATGACGAGATATATTGGTATGCATATATGGATTTGTTTTTACCAATGTGTGATATGTTTCTATTATCCTGCGCCTAATGTAGCATTAAGTCATCTTAGGGATCATTTACCATAGTAAGCAATCTATGATGATGACTGCTGTTATAAGCTGTAAATGAAAGCAAGTACCAACAATAGAAATTTTTGAATATTGCTATTTTGTCTATATTATCTACAGTAACTGTAATACACTTTAATATCGCGGGGACTTTATTTCGAGAATTCGCAAGAAGTGCAATTTTCGCGAGTATGAAAATTCGCGAATTCATGACGCACAGATACCCCTATATGAATTACCACCGAAATACCCGATATCAGCCTAATTTACCCTACATCTCAGTTCTATTCAAAGTCAATCGGTTGTAAAACGAAGTGACAAAATCGATATTAATTTATTTCAATAGTTTGCTGTCTCTTACGATCATGCATAACGGACACACATGACTAAAGATAAAAAAGGGCTATGGCCGAAACCATAGTTGGCCTCCAAACAAAATGTTCCCAACCAAACATTTGGTTGTGACGTCAAAATAACGAGTGACTCAAAACAAAATATCTTCAATACCGAGTTAAGACCAAATAAAATTTCGCGCTAGATTGCAAATGTTATTGAATTGCCATATACATTGGACCAAATATTTGTTACCCGTTCATACTTTGAATTCGATGGCAAATAATTGGTGACGTCACGCGGACCAAATGTTTGGTAGGGAAAACTATTATGCCAAGAAGAAACTTGTAATCTCATTAAGAGCTTTTAGGATATGAGCTCCTCGTACGGGCTAAAAGTACGTAATGTTGAAATTGTGTGATGGTTTTCTATGTTCTTGGCAAATGTCAAGTAAATAAATACTGTCAATCATGTTACCCAAAGAAGGTAAGTATTATAAAACAACCCTACAGCTATCTGCATATGTGCTGAAAAAAACATAATAAAAAGAAAACCTACTCATCGTCTTGCATCGTACAAAATAGGTAATTTAAACAAATGACAATGTGTCAAAGACAACCTCCCACACCGAGTTAGTTGTGATCAGCATAATATTAACCAAGGAACCTATTTTATTTTCCTTGAACTAAAAACAAAACAGGTTGTTCACAAATTCTTGAAATGTTGATGTCTTCGCACGTTTAGATTAAGTTTGTTCATTAGTAATCCCAAAGGACGTTTCATGTTTATATCGTTTTGTAAGGTGTTGCCTGAAGAGAGATACGCCCATGCAACTACTTTTCACAAGCATTATAGTCCGCTTAAAAGTTATTTGAGTTATTCTTTGACAGTATTTAAAAGTTATATTTTTGTGTGATGTTGCAACATTAAACCTTAATTTACCAACGTTGGTTTATCCTGCTAATGCTGTAAAAAAGCGTTGTTTTTTACATATATTCACAATGTTTCTCTTTTCCTTCCTTCTTAACAATTCAATATTCTCTTTTATTTTTCAGAATACAAAAGAGCGCGAACGACAGGTTTCAATGCAATCGACACCCTTAAAATGATGAGAGCACGTGAAAATTTAAGAAAAGCTATGGCCAAACAAGGCAGGAGGAGACGTCTTGCAGATGAGCAATAATTCCCCCATCCCATTCCCAAGTAAGTACTGCTTATCTTTCTGTCATTTGTGTTCGATAGTCCATGATTAAGATCGTAGTGTGAGTCGAAAAAAGTTGAATCTACAATGGCTACCATATGTGGGCTGCTCTGGTATAACGAGAGGATATTCGCATATCTACATTTTGAATATCTGGCATCTAAAGTAAAAATATGGTGAAAAAATCCTATTTTGGTTTTTTGACATAAAACGCCTTCATGTATTAGTGTTTACCTATACCTAAAGTTTTGAAGGTCAACTTTGCTGGAAATGCTATTATTCACGGTAATAATGATTGCATGTTGCTATTGTACACTCTAGTAATCAGTTTCTTTGAAATCGATTTACAGTTATTTTTTCTTGCAATATATTACGTGGACTGCTTTGGATTTCGATCTCTAAATGACGAATGGAGAAATAAAGTGTGACAAATTATATATCATTCAAAAGCTGAGATTATAGAGAATTAAAATTCGGTATGTCATAAACTCCATTTTGAAATTTGTGACTTTCCTCTCACTTTGCTTTGGATTTCGATCTCTAAATGACGAATGGAGAAATAAAGTGTGACAAATTATATATCATTTAAAAGCTGAGATTATAGAGAATTAAAATATGTCATAAACTCCATTTTGAAATTTGTGACTTTCCTCTCCCTTTGCCAGAGTACCCCTCATATGGTATATATTAATTAAACACCTTGTCCCTAGAATGTTAAACATTCCTTAACTTTTTTCTCTCATATGTCAGTGACTCTGGAAAACAATTCCATGACAACGTCACCTATAATAGAACCATTTAAAGAGCCACTATTAAACCCAAGTGTGAAATTCAAATTTATGTAAAATGACAACTTTCTGACACTCACATGATGTTGATTTAATTTTATGTATGACACTGTTTTTGTTATCGGTTTCACGGTATGCTCTTGTTATTGTTTTTGTTATTGTGGTTTTCCTTTTTGTGTGTGTGTGTGTATTTTTTTTTTGTTCGTTCTTGTCGTTAAGGGGTCTAATCCTTACTTACAAACATCTTTAATTTAACCATAATTTTAAGTGAATAATGGTTTTGATTTGAATTCCTATTCAAATGCAAATATATCAAACCAACAATGTGCGACTTTTCCTTCTTATTCTGAAACATATCTATCCTTTTAGGAACATTTTTCATATATTGATTAAAATGTCAATAATGGTCAATAGTTATTGGAAACGCGCTTTTGTCATTTTTGTTTTTGTTATTAAAATGATTTGCCATTAAATTTTATTTATTGATGATGCTTTATTGTCTTCACAGCAAATTGATAACATTTTAGGGATTTTAACCAACTTAGCGAGACTTTTTCAACACATTTTTTGCTAGGATGATGCACAAGTTGAAGGTCTATTATAAGAATCTATCAAAAACTCATTTTTGAAAACAATGGTCTCTAAGCCGTATTGCAATTAAGCTCTATTTTTTACCTCTTACGTATCCTTATTTATCATAAAATAATTTGCATCAAATACATAAAATATTCTTATTTTATATATTCTAAAAGTTATTTTGAACTCATTTGATATTCTACTCAAGGTCATTAGCCAGACTAAGAAACGGCTTACTATTTCATACCTGATGAGAGACGGAAGACAACATCCTTACTTTTGTTTGCTTGTTGTTGTTTTTTCTTAGTCGTATTTTTAAATAAAATCTAGCAAGTTACTTATTCCTTACTTCTGCTCTTGACATTTCACTGTGCTTTGCATGTTTTTGTGTTCATTGCATTAAATTACATCCCCCGATAGTGTGTTTTTAATATAGTTACATCCCTGTTTATTGTGTTTTGTCTTTGCTTCCTGTGTTTGCCTTAGTCGTGTTATTTTGCTTTAAAGGTACACAACTAGCATCTTTCCCGTATATTCACTGTATACTACTATAGTTAGGCTATATTCTACTTAGCCATAGATTTCCTGATGCCTTGGTCAGTGCACCATAAACAGACAAGGACAAAATCCCGGTTTTGGGGTGCATTTTCTTAATTTTTGGTATATTGATGGGTGTATTTTCGTCACAGACCCAATGCGCCCAATTTCAAAATTGTGTGTATTTAGGAAAATTTTGCCCGAAAAAACACCAAATTTTCCCAAAATTTGGTGCTTTTTCTAGAAACATGGTATAGAGATGGGTCACAAAATCACGCTCTTTGAGGTACAATTTTTAAAGAACTCCCCCCCCCCAAAAAAAAAAATAAATAAATAAATAAGCAGAATGTCGCAAATGGACATCTTTGAATGGTCTTTAGAAAAAATACGGATAGGGTTAATTCGGTTTTTTCCTTTTATTTCGGTTTATTTTTTTGAAATTAAAACACATTCATATATTTTGTTAGCTATGCCTTGAAGTTGATTTTTTCCAAACAAACAATGTTTAAAATTTCCATTTGTATTGATACAACTATTAAAAACATATAAGCACATTATAACCTGTAATTTAAAAGAATATAAACAAAACATTCGTTCTTTCCTTCAAAACGCCACCTTTACGAAACTTGTTTTCTTGGAGTAAGCTATGAATTGATAAAGGTTCAGTTTATGAGTGGGTTAAAACACACCTTATATGAATTTCTATTAGAACTAAATCAAATTAAGAATATTTTATCTTTGTGACTGATCTACTAATTGGCTTACTTTCGGATGATTACAAGTTTTAACCATCTAATCGTTCCTTTGTTTTTGACATTTGAGTATAGTTTTTGTACGTCTTACAGTCTTCTTGGTCGTATATCTAAAGGCTCTGTCACACATCACCGTACCGTGCGAATAACATACTAATAACGTACACTGGTTTGGTAATCGATTACATGTATTTCAATGACCAAACCAGTGTACGGTATTAGTTCGTTATTCGTACGTTTCGTAATGTGTGACAGAGCCTTAAAGGCTGTGTCACACATCACCGTACCGTGTGAATAACGTACTAATAACGTACACTGTTTGGTAATCGATATACATGTATTTCAATGACCAAACCAGTGTACGTCATTAGTTCGTTATTCGTACGTTTCGTAAAGGCTCTGTCACACATCACCGTATAGAGCAAAACGTACGCTTAACGTACTTAATTCCACTATTGTTCTGTTTTATGCATTGTTGTTCGTCATGTGTTCGTTACAAGTACGTGCAATACGTTATCCATACGGTCTGTCCGTTATGTATACGTTAAATTCGTTGTTCATACGGTGGTGGTCCGTTTAGCACACGTTCAATATGTGAAACTTTTGTACGTTATTCATACGTTTTGCTCTATACGGTGATGTCTGACAGAGCCTTTAAAGGCGGTGTCACATATCACCGTATAGACGAAAACGTACGAATGACGTACACTTTTTTGCCTGTACGGTGGTGTTCGTTATGCATTCGGTAGTAACATGTTCAATCCGTTATCCATTCGGTGGGAATGCGTGGCAATAATATAACTTGCGAACCGGAAAGTGTGAAGAGGTATTATTTTCAAGTGGCAGTTGTCTCTGTACCTACTTGTGCGTTACTAATTCATTTTGTACGTTCCTCATACTTCTAACCGCTTCTTATCAGCAATTCGTACGGTCCATTCGTTTCATGTGCGTTTGTCAATACGTTTATAATTGTATGGATTTCTTCACAGTATATGACCTCTCGCCACCGTATAGCCTAAACTGTGTACGTTATTCAAACGTTTTGGTTCTAAACGGTGTTGTGTGACACCGCCTTTAAAGAGTAACACAGAGGTATTTAGAAAAAATAGCTGTGTTACATTTTAAAAAGCATATACCGCAATATCGTAGTACTGTTGAGTGTTCAGGGAAACCTTACATATCTGCCGACCGTCAACTTTGTTTCCTTATTTTAGTTGCATCACTTGCTCTGCAATGACTGATAACGTTGCTTGATTATTCCCCGCCAATCGTCGGAGCATTTTGCTTTGACTATTCTGAAAGACAATAAATGTACGTGATCTAGACACATTCCAAGTTTAATTAAGTTGTCAGCGCAGTAACAATGGCCTTTTGAACTCATACTTGACAATATCGAAGGAATCCGACAATTGGTAGCAAGCCTTGACTTTCAAACATCAGAAGTAAATTGAATTGTCGCTATTTTTGTGTTTATATGCAATAAACAACTTCTGGCTGTCCCTTGGGCTCGAGTAACAAATTTTTCTTTCTCAATTTGAAGATTTAATCAATATCCAAATGCAGGGGAACATAAAGAAATGATCACCAGTTGTTTGATTTCATAATCATACGTTATAGTTTTGTACATTATGTCTAATGTATAGGGTGTCTAAAAGTTAATTGCACATTTTTAAATGTTTATAACTTAAAACCAACATTCGTATCGCAACTCTAGACACATAAATTAATAATAGAGGAGACTTGTCGAATTAGTTTGGTACCCAACAATATGTAATCCGAAAATTCACAGATAACAAGATGATCTGAGAGTTTAAAGTGGTTGAACTACTACACCATTCACTGTTGACACTCTTCTGTCATTACACTATCACTACGCAACGCCTCATACGGCAAAACAGATATTAAACTTCTTTATCAACGTTTTCATGGAAGGATCATAATTATTGTTCAAGGTAAACAAACCATGGCCATCTCAGTCTCACTCTCATGATTTAAGTCCGCCCAACTACTTTCTTTGAGGTTATCTTAAGGACAGTGTATCTCAAAACCCTTGACTATTCTTGAACTGAAACAGAACATTGCCAGTGTAATCAGCAAGATCGGAACAAACACATGCACAAACGTCCAAAACTTTTGTCATTAGAGTCAAGGAATGTAGAAATCTGCAAGGGGGTTATCTAAAACATATTTTATAATACTAGGCAGTTTGGTATTCATAAAAGGAGGTGATTCAAAATGTGTTTGTTAAGTTACTTTGATATGCTTGTGAAACATTTAAAGATAAGATAAGATTCTTGAAATAGGGTTGAATTTTGACAAATTTAAACAGTTAATGGGCATTATATAGATTATTAGGACATAGCTTTAATCAAACATCTTTTTAAAACCTTTTTTTTAAACCTAGGCCATTAAAATATTCATGAATGGTCCTTCTGTCTTCAAACATTTATCCCTCCCCAACATATGAGTTACTCATTATTTTTTTCTCTCAGTATGAAAGTGGACTTATTTTTAAAATGAGTAATTTGCCAAAAATAATTCTACACGTCTCTTCTATAAAAAACATATGTCTGTAGTTGCAATCCGAATATTGGTTTTAAAGTTATTAACATTTAGAAATGTGCATTTAATATTGGACAACTTGTATCTTGTTGAAAAGACCAATTTTGTTAACAATATAAATTCTAACCATTATAACATTCTGGACTACTTTTACATGAAGAGTTTTTCTGATCTTATTTAACGTAGAATTATTGGTTGGTTTTTTAAAGGTACTATGTGTATGGCATATAACTGATTCTGGATACCCAAATGCATATTGAAAATGTTGTAAGTGACTAACAATACGATGTACGATCATTTGCTTAATGAAATGACCATTAACAGCACCCATGTGTCATGTGTCATTTGACTCGTTGTAATATAACCACAAAATGAGGGAACATTTCAAATTCCGTTTCCACTTTTCATATTTTATTTCTCAGATTATCATTTTTGACCATTTGTATTTTTTAGAAAATACCATTTCTTGACATTTTATTTTGAAGATACATAATTACGATTTTTATACAATTCACAAAATAACCAAATTAGAGTAAAAAATATATTTTTTCCAATGAATACAATTGAATACGCTAGAATAAGAACATCCCAACACCATAGCTGCCTTGTGTTTAATCATATTTATACAATATAAATGCATAAAAGTTTCTGAAAATGCTTTCACATCACTAAAATAGCATTTCCACGTCAAAATCCTAATCATAGTGTCATATTTAACCTTGTAGTTTACTTTTTTAGACATTGTTAGATAAATGTTACTGTACATAATTGCTATATTAAACAGTCATAATAAGAACATCCCAACTCCACGAGTTCCTCTCCGCAACTTTATGCTAGGAAAATTATCTAACCATGTCTACAAAGTCAACTACAAGGTCAAATGTGAGACTATGATTGGGATAAAGAGATGAAAATGCTTTCTAGTGATTTGAAAGCATTTCCCGAGATTTATATGCATTTATATTTTACATAACTTAACATAAGGCAGCACATGGAGTTGGGATGTTCTTATTCTAGCGTATTCAATTATAAATGATATTAACATAATCTATTAAAATATAATAGGCCATTTTCTTTTCATAAGGCATTTATATATGAAAAAACTTCGGTCATTGTCAGGTGTTTCCGTAACATAACAACATACACCTTACACACTTTGATTTTACACTGTTTTTATGTGATTATTGGACGACAAAATTTGATTGAAAATATGTGATAAAGAGTGGTTTTAGAAACACCAATTGACGTGATACTGGTAATTTAGTCATTTTAATTTAACCCGTTCTGGATTTTCCTGGGCTTTTCATCATCTTTCTTGCGCAAAAAGTTAGAATTATACCGCCTATGCCTATGAATAACAAATAATTTAGTCACCAAAATAATCACAAAAAAACTGTGTCAGATTAAAATTATGTCAGGTTTCATGTGTCATGTTACGGATACACCCGTCATTTTTAGCAACATTGTATGTTTTGAAATTGCATGTATTCTAAAAGTCTCTTGTCATTGATTTGTTACACTCAACCATCAGTACGAAACTCTGTCACACTATTCCAACAAACTTGTCTTATTACAGTCAATAATGGTTTCCCACGTTCGATGTAATTCGGTCGAGAGGCCATGACCAAACGTGGTTCCTTGTTTATTAAAACGTGCAATGTATGACGCGTACTGAATTTCACAGGAAGATTATCGACCTATATATGCGTACGATATATTGCGGCTCTGACAGTATGCAATGTTTTACCTAAATAACAGTAAATGACTGGAAAGAATGATTTAGAATAAAATAATATTCTTTTACGTTGTTCGAAAAAGTTAATAAATATACGTTAGATCATTCATGCGACCTGGGTTGTACTAATATTTTCATATAAAAGTATATAATATATACTATATATTTGCAAATCTTTATTCTTTCCCTCGCGGGGGTCAAGACTTGCAAAAACCCAAGCCTCGACCTGGACTTGAACCTGAGACCTTCCGGTTGGAAGAATAAAGATTTGCGCACATTTCACCTCGTGAACTAAGTATTGATTTCTTATACTATATGTGATGACTCACCCCGAAAAGGAGGACTTTGCGAAAGAACACTTTTCGAGAAACTGGTGAAAATAGACAGCAAACATTTAAGAAAATAATAAGAATTTCCAGTAAATTTTCTGTTGTAAAATTCGATTGCCTTGATCAATTAACAAGTAAGGTGTCACTGTAA